>MU224754.1:542064-575151 GCA_018584345.1 Thuja plicata
AGCCTCTTCATAATCAAGAACCCATTCAAGATTTGGTGTTGGAGATCTACAAGAAATTGATTGAAGACATCCTACATTCTAAATTATAGATCCATTGGTGCATACATACTTGTGGATTCAAGGATTCGAATCCTCCACAAGGACTTTCACAAGCAAGGCAAACCCCTCCGCCCCAATAAACAAATCTCTTTTTCTTAAAGGTATAGGTTCAGGACTATGGATTTGAACTCAAATCTAGATACCCTTTTCAGCGAACTATCAGGATCCTAGAACAGATTTTCTATCAGACCTGTGCAGGTCAGGGTCAAGATTATTGGGTCAGGGGTGAGATTAGTGGGTCAAGGTCAACCTTTTTCATAAGACAGTGTCGAATCAGAAAAAGATTTCTAGGTTTTGTTCGTCTATGCGTTCTGATTCCAAATTATACTTTAGATTTTCTAGAAACAGAGTACAGACCTCAGTAAACAACATTCTTTGATCTAGAATTCTTTAAGGTTAGTACTTCCTCTCATCCTTTTCAATTAATGTGATATATCATATCTACTTAATAATAAAATAGAATTTAAGATCTTCTTCCTTTCTCTCATTTCTGAATGGTTGATTCATTTGTGCATTGATCCTACTTTAGGGTTAATCAATTTGGATCTTTCATTTGTGCATTTGGGGATAAAAGAGGAACATCTTATCTTCCTTCCCCCTATATTCTTAATCACATCCATACAAATTATAAATTAAATGTAAAGGTTAAGGAAATACAACACACCTAATACATATTCAATTTTCTTCCTTTATAGTTATATTTTTTATCAATTTTTTATTTGAGCCAATTGTTCTTTGAACTCCTCCTTAGTATGTTGATCTTTATGCATTATTGTGATGGGGATGCATACAAATGATGAAAAGAAGGAGATTTATTCCCTTGTATGTTTTCCCAAATTTATCTATGATAACTAATAATCTAAAAATTGTATTTCCATGTCATCCTTGTCTCCTAATTTTTTTTCTTGAAGAGTGGAGATTTCTAGCTTCCTTCCTAGACTTCACTTTCTTCACCTCCACTAATATGTCTTGCACACTTATTGAATTAACCATTGCATATTGTCTCTTCTCTAAATTAACCTTTAATCATGTAGGTACTGAAGGACATGGCTAAAATATTTATTGTCCAACCTCATATTTATATGGTCTAATATATCCTCTATGTATCACAACTTTAAGCCGCGTAATAAAATATTTAAAAAATATACTATTTTTCTTTGTCTCCACTACTTTGGTGTTCCATATGCTCTTTTTCTTTCAACCAAGATTATTTAGCTTCTTTATTTGTCTTGGTTTTGTTCTTGTTTTTCTCCCTTAGAAGCTTTCTTCTTCTTGTTCTTCAGACTTCTCTTCATTGTCTTATGAGTCTTCTATTTTAATATATTCATGAGATCCTATAGGATATTTAGATTAATTAGAATCTATATTAAACACTCTAAATATTATCTTATTTTAGTGGTGGAGAGAGGGTCGTATTCTAGAGCACTTGTTGAGGTGAAGAGGGAATGTTTTCCTCTTTTTAGCTAGTTTTTTACCTGTACTTTATTCATGCTTTTGTTTTTGTTCTTCCCCTTCTGCAATTGTTAATCATTTTTTTGTTCTTGAAGGGATAACCTGGGCCATTAGGACTTGACTCAAACCAATGGTGTGTTAGGTTACCTTAATTTTCTAATTGTCATTGATGACAACACTATGGAAATTTCAGTACAACTTTCTTATCATTACATATATTGGTCTAGCTCTATAGTTCACCAACAGTGGCATTAATGGTATTAGTGATAGTTACTCGAGTTTACCATGGTATATATGTTTTTTGGTCCAAACCCTTATTTGTTCATATGAAATAATTTTTTTGGTATGGTTGAATACATTCACACGTATTGGTTGATCACATTGTTTTATCTTTTAGGTCTCATCCAACACTGATTTCTTCAGCTAACATAAAAGGAAGGCATATTGATGATGACATATATATCTTTGGCGATCTCAACAGTTTATTAGATGTTCATTGTTAGCATTAAAATGTGTAATGATCTGTATATGTAAATTTTTGATGTAAATAGTGAACTATTGTATATGATCTACTATCGATAAAGAAGGATTTCAACACCTCAGTGAGAATTGTGCTCTATGCATACTTTGATGCACTTCTATCAATTTAATTTTGTACTTCATACTATTATACACTTGTATTTTAGGGAAGTGAGCCCAACCGACAATGAGCCACACCAGCAGTGATCCACCCTTTGTATTAATTAACCAGTTACTTAATACTTGAGATTTAACCCTCTCTGTGGTTTTCCCATCTTGGGTTTCCATGAAAACAAATATGGTGTTATGTGTTGTTGTGTTATTTAATTTATATTCTATTATCTTCTACAAAGTGTGAAATATGTTATGTGGACAACTACTTAAATGTTTTAAATATTTCAAGGGTATATTGACTTGCCCCTCCCCTCTTAGTATACCAGATGTTCAACAATTGGTATTAGAGCTGGATCCTTTGGAAGATTCTAACCGCTCGAAGAAGATCTAGGAGGTGAACATTTTACATCTACATCCACCATGGATGGGAATGATTTTATGTTTGTTTATGAAGATTTGGAATCAGTTGAAGATGAGAAAAAATATTTATCAAAAAATCATCAAATGAAAAATGACTATATCTGGAAGTTAAAAGAGAAAATTTGGAAGTTCAAGACAAGACACAAGGAAGTAAGCAATGAACTCAAGCTAGCAAATGAAAACGTCACCAATCTAAGAGCCAAAAGTGAAGAATATGAAAAGATAAAAATGCATTTGAATAATTTGATCAAGTGCAAATATAATGAATCCAAAAAGATGGAACAAGAAGTCAAGACTCTCAAACTTAAAATCAAGAAGAGCGAATAAAGAGTAAAATCTAGTTTGGAGAAGTTAGATGAAATACTGAATCTTCAAAGATCTCTGGAAAATAAGAAATGACTTGGATTCAAAACTAGTGAATGCTCTCATATAAAATATACAGAAGAAGAAATGATTCTGGTATGCGAAGATAGAACTAAACTTGATCAAATGGACTGTTACCACTTGCAAAAATCTGCTAGGTTTCAGACCTTATTTCCTTGTCTTTGTCTTTATTTCTAGCCTCTGTCCTAAAACCTTAAGTCTTGTTGAGTTATTTTCATACAAAACCCTAAACCATTCAAGACATGTTATATTTTTAAGTTACTTTTCAAGCCACTTAAGTTTCATAAAACCCCATGTGCACTTTATCATGTTTTGGTCTATCTCCTAATCGCTTAATCGAAACCAAATATTCCTTTTCTTCTAGCAACTTTGCGAGCTCTTTATGTCCTAATCTCTGAACGCAATGGAATATGTTGTTTTTATTCTGAGATTTTGCCATGGCCATCAATTTAGTTTGATCTTGTGGATGTCATTAAGTCTCAAAATGAAATGGTCAAGTGCAAATATATTCAGAGATTCAACGTTGATCATCGATGAAAATCAAGATCTACGGTGTGTGCGTAATCTCTAAGCAGACTGAAGGTTGAGAAAATAATTTGGTGACTTAGAGACAAGAAGACATTTTCTAACCAGAGTGAAACTACAGGTTAAAGACTAGTTAAAATCTAAGGATGAGGATGAATTAAAGTACAGGCAAGTCTGGTTAGATCATGCAGTGGGTGTAAAGGCTTATGAAGAAGATGCGCATGATCTATCCATTAAGCCATTAAGCCTGAGCACCACATGTATTTGGAGGGTCTGACATATGTTAAAAGGCTTTGATCAAAGTGCATACATTTTCATTTTAATCCAACGGTTGGCTTAATGACTTGAAGTCAAGATGAACGAGATCTAACCACCAAGCCATTAAGCCTGTAGAACACGTGTCCTAGTGGGTCTGGCTGAGGTCAAAAAAAAAAGTTAAAAGGCAAGCAAGTTGTAGAAGATATAATGGTTGGCTTAAAGGATTAGTGATGAGATGCACATGGTAGTTATGATTTCATGCTCCTGGAGTCGCTGAGGTAGGTAAAGTGCAGGTTAAAGTCAGGTTAAGGGTCGAGGACAGAGATAAACGTAAATTTTTATTAGGTTAGATTTGATCCAATGGACGGTGTAAATCCTTAATGAAAAGTTTCTTGAGATCTAACCTTTAAGGCATTGCACCTTCTTGACAAGTGGATCGCCCAGTCAGAAAAGGTTGGAGGAAAAAAGGGATTTCTCGTAGCTAGTAGAAAAGTGTCATGTGGATGTCAGTGGGACCAAAGTTTCCAACTTGTAAGGGATTTTGAAGTAAAGAAAAGAATAAATATCGGTCAATTTAATTTTGATCTGATGGGAGGCATAATGGATTGAAGAAAAAGTGATCGTGATCTAACCATTAAGGCATTACACCTTGATATTGCGTGTCTGATCAGATCGCGGGCCTGAATAACTTAAAGGATATCGATGGTGGTGTTTTAAAGGCTAGTAATGTTTGAATCTCAGCCGTCCAATTTATTCTTCGTGCCACCTGTAGCCATTATAAAAGATTTTCAAATATTCAAATATTTAAATCCTTTCTCAGAGGGTTTCATGGTGGACTCAGATATTTTGTCTCAAAACCATAAATGTTGCAATCTGATCTTATGGGTCGGCTCTGCACAGTTGTTGAAGACCAAAGGGATTGGAATTTGATATGCTAGGAAGCATTTATGTCTAGACTTGACAGATAGGGTTTTATATCAGAGGATAAATGTTATTAGCATTGCCTTGTCTTTTCTACATTTATGTGAGCTACTTTCAGAGTCGTGCTTGGAAATACTTCAACCACAGGGTACTATTTTCACATCCAGCGAGCATGACTGTTGTTTTCATATCAGATTTGCACAAATTAAATAGAAGATAGGGTTTGCAACTTGATAATAGAATTGAATGTTTGCATTAATTGGTTGTAACCCTAACCCTAAATGGTCTAAAGCTTGTAGCATTCTTGTTCCTATAAAAGAATATTCAAGACCATTTAGAAAGGGCTGGAGAATTGGGAAAGTATAAGGCATTAAGCTTATACTTGTTTCTAGTCTAGGGTATAGAAAATGTTGTTTAGAATATTTTAAAGCAAAGTAGAAATTTGTATGATATATTGCATATTATTGAACTGTGTATTTCCTGGTCATGTTATTGTAGAAACAAGATTTCATCATACTTAATATATGTTTTCTCAGAGTTATGTCTCTCCTTTTGTGTTATCTAAAGAGTTGTAATTTTTCTAGCTTACTGTATAAGTCTTGTTTATGCATATGTGTATTCCATAAGTCTTTGATCTTAGATCAAATTAAGATGCTTTGGATGTTACATTGATTCTACTTGGATATCTATTTGAGGATCTTGTAGTATGTAGTCTGAGAGATTATATGTTTATGGCTTTGAATCTTTACTCATAAGGTGTTTTAGCTTCAGTATTATATTTAGGAGTTTATCCAATGGATAAG
The DNA here is from genome assembly GCA_018584345.1 of Thuja plicata. NCBI lineage: Eukaryota > Viridiplantae > Streptophyta > Pinopsida > Cupressales > Cupressaceae > Thuja > Thuja plicata. The sequence goes on from MU224754.1 coordinate 547,560, forward strand.
GCATTGATATAGAACTAGTATATTCTATGGAGATATATGTCTGAATGGTTTGGCTATATTTTGTCCCAAAACTTAAATCAAACTCATTACCAAATTCTTTACTTTTTAGTTGTTTTACTTCTTATTCAACCAATGGTAGTGGAGATTAAATGAATGCTAGGTTGGCATTTAGTACTTACTTACCATTCATCTATGTTTCAAATACAGAAGTAGAAGGTGTTGTAAAGAATTGAGTTTAGTCTGGATTAGGTGTACCTACCTTGGTTTTGCAGAGCAAGAAGTGCAGAGGGTAGTCTTGACCCTATAGTTGGTCTAGTTATCTTACAGAGCTTTCATACTTGGAGCTAACCACTCCTAACATCAATCTTAAGATATATTGGTTGCTTTTTATAGCGTAACAGTTTTAAATTCCATTAAGATGGTGACTCCGCTAGGGATACAAAAGCAAAAGTGATTAGTGAGTGTAAGTGAGTTGCTTCCTTGCCTTGCTAAGTCAATTCCAGAGTCTGGTTATGGAGTCATGGTTTTTAAAGAGATATTCCTCATAATTATAAGAGTGATTATTTTCTGCTTCTCTTTTATTGCAAAGTGTCTGAAAGTCCTAGTTCTGAAAGTGATACAAATACTATCTCACATGTAGTGAGTGGTGACTCTGAGTTCTCTGATTTGCACCAGTGTGCATGTTTGAAGAAAGACTATAAAGAAGAGGTGGACTTGCAGTGAAGAGGTAGTAGATGTTTGGACTCTTGTGACTATGAGCATAGTCAAGAGAGGAATCAATAGACCTTATATTGGGGGTGTGTTGTAAGGTGTTGATTCAAAGAAGGGCAGAGTTGGGAAAGGTTCTCAACTATTTCTTTCTTTCCTCTGCAAAGAGGTGGCTGCTCTACCAAGTTTTGAAGGTGATTTGAAGGTCTTTCAAATCAAATATTTTGCAGCAACTTCATCATATTCCAAGTATTTTTATTTTTCATTAGATAAATTCTTTTGTTCCATGAAAATCAGTTATAAATTTTCCCTATGAAGTGGTCAGCACTAATTAAGAGCGAAGGGAGAGGTATTTTGTAGCTTATCCTTTCTAATAAGATATCACAAATGTACAAGATAGGTGGGTTGTATGTGGCTATAAATTTCAATGATATCACTGGTTACCCAAATCCTATTCCATCAGAAGTTAGGGATTACTGCCTAAGTTCACTGGCCTGGGTGAGTAATCAGTTGAGGAACATATAGACAAGTTTGTTGAATTAATAGATGGTCATAACATCAGACATGAGGATGTAAAAATGAAACTTTTTGTTGTATCTCTAATTATGGGTGCTAGGGATTGGTTCAAAAAATTACCTAATGGTTCAATAAGATCTATGGATACTCTAGAGGATTGTTTTATTGAGCAATATGGTGACATAGAGGACAGTAGTGATCTTTCTACATCCAATTCTGAAGATCCTTTGCCAGATTTTGATGATGGAGTGGATCTTAAGGAGGAACAATGACTGGAAAATCAAGTCATTTTGGGGTTACAGCATGAGAGACTTAAAAAAGAAAAGGAAGATATGATAAAACTTGATAAATTAAGATGGGAACTACTTAACCAAATTGAAATAAATGATGTTGAGGAACAACTTGAGAAGGTTGAGGAGGAAGCTATAAGTTATTTAAGTAACAAGCTAGTAAAGAGGAAGGATGAATTGATACAATTGTTTTATGAAAGATTTTCTAAGGCATATGATGAACTTCTAAGAGATGTTAGGAATTTTCCAGAGTCTACATATATTGGTTTATTTTTGGGACTTTGTTTTCCTAAATCAATTCATTGGATAGACTCCTTGATGGAAGAACGGATTGAACATACCAAGAAGAGGATAGAATCAATTAAAAAATCTGAATCTGATGCTAACTGTAGTCATGTTGATAATGAAGCTAGTGGACATCAAGATTTTGAAGATGAACCTATAGTTGACAGTGTTCCTACTGAAACTATAGTTTCTTCTTCTCCTCAGCATAATGATGCAGATGTCTCATCTCAGACTAAGGAGAACATATGAAAAGAGAAAAAGAATAATTATGATGAAAAGGTAAGTTGTGATAGTTCTTTTGATAACAGTGACATCAATCTTGAAACTTCAAACCAATTTTTTGATACTGAAGATCCTGAATTTGAGGTTTTACATGAGGTTGTACCTAGTAGTGATGTTGTGGAGAATGAGGAAAACCAAGATGATAGAGATGTGTATAGTATGGATGTTATCTTTTCTGATCATGAAAGTAATGATCCTTCTCAATATGAGATAGAAGATGTGTGTAGTCAGCAGGATGATACTGATTTAATAAATGAAGATGTTGATTGTGATTGTATATCAGAGGTGAGTGTATGTGATGATAGTGGTTTACTTCATAGTGAAAAAATATCAGATTTGTTGTCTTATGAACAAATCAGATCTTCAGGAAAGGATAGCTTTGAATCCCTATACCCCACACACATTGAGTTTGACAAGTAATGTATATCAGATGGTCAGGATTTTGATACATGTATTTCTGATTTTCCTTGTACTCATGTCTCACTAGGCTACAAAAATATTGAATATGACCTTTTAGATGTTGAAAGTATCAGTATTTGTTCAGATTTAAATAATCAAGAGACTCCAGATATGATGTTGAGTACTGATTGGGATAGTTGTGTTGATTATGAATCTTTTTCAGATTCTAGATCTTTCATTGAACCATTTCATGATGAAATTTTAGTTACTCAACATATTCAATTGCCTGATGAATGTGTTGATATGTGTACTCCTTCTAGCAGATAGGATAGTGGTTTGTATAAAGATGATAATTTGCAAGTGAATTCTTTAGGGAATTTTGATATGGATGTGCAAACCACTGACAAGGTTCAGAATGACAATTCTTTTGAAAAATAGAATATGGATCATGACATGGAGTTTCCATGTTTTGATAATAATGGTTTTGAATCTTGTTCTTATTTTAATCCTTATTTGTCTCCTCTTACAAAAGGTAAAAATACTTTGCAGATGATTCCTGATGTTTATGATCAGCCTAACTCTTATATTTCTCAAATAGTTGTCCCCTATCCTTTAAATAATGAGCTAGATCATGTCCCAAGTGGTAAGTGTCCTAAATGTTTGCATGAGGTTCAGTATGATGATTACTCCATTGACATAGAAAAAATTGATACAAGTAGATCCAATAATGACTCTAGTTACATGACATGGTATGAGTGTTTTCCTCAACTGGATGATGATACTAAAATATGTGGCATTACTTTTAATACTGATCAAAATTGCATTGGGATAGATTTATTTTTATCTCATGAATGCAACATACAAATGCCACATATTTTACACTTTCAAGATTTGTCTGATTTCCATCTAACATCTAATGATGAATGTGTTGATCTTTATTCTAATGAGAAAATGGTATCTGATAATAGATCTGATCAGACAGATGATAGTGGTTATTTTAGTTTGCTTCCAGAGAAGGGAGCAAAAAAATTTGTCTATGATAGAGGCAAACTGGACCAAAAATTTTGTAATGGTTTCTGTTGACGGGACTTTGGCGATCGGGTCCGCCAACAGGTGTAAGTTGTCACCAGGTACCGGGGTACCAGCCAACTTTGCCTGCAAAGGTTATCCAGGGAAACAAGATTCCATGGGCCTCCAAGCACCTGAGGGTCGGGTCTCGATGGTGTGGGGCTCAGTTGGGAGATGTGACTATTTTTGAGGGGGATAGCTGGTTTCTTCAACTCGTTCTCTCTGGGGATTCAGGAAGGTAGGGTCTCTCCAAACATTTTACACTTAGAAAATAAATTGAAAAAAGATCTTTCAGGGTTAGAGATATCACATCTACATATAGTTATGTTTAAACATTCAATACATCAATAATGCTCTGATATACTACACTAAATACCGAAGAAATACACAACCATCAGTTCATATTTGATCAGTAGCAAGGGAAAGGAGGTCGCTAATCTACTTAAAATATCAGAGCAGAAGACATGAAGAACATTAAACATAAAATACCATTAACTCAGAAGACAAAGTGCCAACAAAGTCATTGCAAGAACCAACTCTTCCTCATTAACATTCCTTCCAGCAAGCACTGGTGCGTGATACAATGGTGGCTCCAAGGGAGCATCTAACTACTAAAAGCTTAAAGACCAAGGAGCATTAAGCTCTGCAACTGAAATGAAAAATAATGCTTCTCTATTACTATGGACTGCAAAATCATTAATTTTGCTGACCCTTAGAATGGGGCCAGACTTACTATTTATACACATTTACATCTAACCCTAACCCTAATTTATATTACACTGTACAATAGAATATATTATCTGGTGGTCAGTACTATCTGTGCCACTCTACAAAAGGCCTTGAGATGGAATAGACCTGACATGTTAGAAGAATAAGACAAGAAGATGGAGTGGAAGAATCAACCTCGAGAAGAGAGCTAGGAAGGAGAAGGAAAAAACCCGATCCCCTGGGGATCGAGGCTACATGCCTCATAAATGGGGAATGCGGCACCCTATCTTCAATGTGTCAGGTGTATATCTGAAGTGGCACCTCAAGAAGAAACTTTGTCAGAAAGCCTCTTGTCAATCCGACGTGCCTAGATGTAGCCATTTGCCTTCTGACAACCTTCGACAACCTTCATTAACTGCTACCCACTTTCTGGTAACCTTTATTAACTTCTTTGAAAGTGACCGGTCGCCCTTGGGGACTAGGACACAGATCACCGAAAGAATACAAAAATGTAGGATCCAGGACTCTGAGATCCGGGAACTTACGTTCCAAAAGAATAAAGAATACATAAATACTTAGGTTTTCTCTGGCCCCCAGAGAACCTTTTATTGTTGCTTATTATCGTTGAAGGTCTGGAGAAGATGGGAGATTCCATCTTCATCAACCTCTTTAAGGCCAGCCCGCCGGTACTTAGCCACCTCAATCTATTCCCCCAGGTCTGGAACATTTCCTTTAAACTCATTGGCCATTTTCACCGCATTGTGACCACTGAGTACCATACGAGTTATTCTCATCATTTGGGCACCATCTACTCCCTCCGAGGATTGATACCTTGATTCCATCAGCTCATCGAACTTCCCCAGGACATACTCCTTCAGCGTGTAAGTATCAGTGCTGAATGGGTCAGCTCTGAAGACCTTTGTAACAAAAGACTTGTATAAATTAAAAGAATATTGTACCGCATTGATTTTCTCCCGCAGAGTCCCCACCAGTTGCTTGATTACCCCCAATGTGAGGTCAAGTCTGGAGTGTTGGGTCCTCACAAAATCAAACGACTCCTCCCCCAAATTTTTGGACTCAGAAACCACTTCCTCCTCAAGGCCGAGGAGTTCTTCAAATTCTACTTTTCATGCTTCATAATTTTTGACGTCACCCTCCCATATGTTGACAGTAGTTTCATCTTGATGCAGGACATGTCGGGCCACATATAAGTCTAGGAGGGTGGACACCAGGAAATGCCAGACATTTCCTACCTTTAGAGCAACCCACTCATCGACCGCTTGGGCTTTCTTCTTCATCGCCTGCAATGAATCTATGTCACTTTGCAGTAGTGGAGCATCGGATGTGGAGGCCTCTGGAGGAATAGCACTAATAGGCCAGGCTAGCCCAGTTAGCAACCCCATAAGGTTTGCAGTTTTCTCCTTTTCCACCTTGAGCCTTTGGGCCTCTTTTTCATAACGGGCCTCCACTGCCTTAGCCGCTTCTTTTAATAGGTCTACCTCACCCTATTTTCCCCTCTTTTCTAGTGATATCTCCGTGATATTGTAATCCCCAGCTTCAGCGGTTGCTTCATCAGTGTTTGGGGGAGGTGTTTCTATTACTACAATTGTTTCCCCACCTGGCCTGGTTCGAAGAGTATGAACCATCTAGTATTTCTTGGCCTTTGGTGGGTCCTGGGCCTGAGCCATCATCTCAGCCAAGGAGAGATCAGCTCTGGGAGTCGGCGGAGATTTCCTTTTCTTGGTTTTGACTAACCACAGTGGTGACAGGGGTGGCTTATTAGCCAAAGTTTTTTCCTTGGGTTCTTCCCCGACATCTTTTTGTTGTTCCTCTTTAGTGGTACAGGTCTCGCCCGGCTCCCTCCCCGCATCTTTGGCTTCGTCGATAACATTTTCCCCAGCGACATTCATTTCTTTAGCCCTCTCATCTGTATCTTCAGCTATGTCTGGGTCTTCGTCAGCCACCCCGGGGGTTTCTTCCTCTTATTGTTCCTCTTGTTCCTTAGCCTCTTTTTTTGGGATTTCCTTTTCCATTGGTGCATCTTTCCGCAATGGGGGAGGTATCGGGCCAAGATTTAGTGTTTGGGCTGCAGTGATTACCTACCCAAATGTTGTTTCAAGGAGTGGCACTTTGAACATGGTGGTAGGGGTTATGGCTTCTCTCGAAGGTTTAGTTCCCCTAGCGGATGTCATTTGTTCACTTTGCCTTTATTAATCCCCTCCCGCATCCTATATCTCTAGGACCTCAGAGGCAATCTCTTGTTCTGCCTCCTTTTCTTCTTCCATCTGCTCTTCCTTCTCCTGCGCAAGTTCTTGTTCCAAAGCTTCTTCCTGTGCTGGGACTTCAGCCTATGTTTTCTCAATGTCCCCCTGTAGATTCCTGAACTCGTCGATAGCAAAAATATCATCAAATTCATCCTGCGGGGGAGGATTGGCCGGGACATCAGCAAGCTCTGGTTCCCTCTCCAGCTCCGGGGAGTCGGAGGAAAGGATCTCAACTTATGGGATCTGGGGCATCTCCAGCTCTAGTTCTACCTTGGGCTTTTGGTTAAGCCTCTTCTTTCTCCTAGTGATTAAGGGTGGCCCCACATCCCTTAGTATTGCTTGCTCTTCTAGATCCACCCCTGTTGCCTTAACCATCAAGGCCGCTAGTGAAGGGGAGGAGGGAGGATGAATTGGTCTGGTCATGAGTACCGGAGTAGCCAACCGTGTGATTGAATTCTCCCTCATTTGTTGTGAGGCCGCCACTGATTGCCTTATTTTCTCTTTTATGGGGAGTTCTTGCACAGTTGGAGTCTCCATTATTCCTTTTCCTTTATCTCCTCCTTGAGAAGAGGTCCCAGCCCCTGGGGTTAACTTTGGTATCGGCTGGGCAGCCCGACGAACTCCTGGGGCACACCTTCTTAAAGTAGGTGTGGTTGCGTTTGACCACATTGTGGGTGAACTCTTCAATAGTGGGCCCCTCCTAGGCATCCCAGTCCACTGGCGAGAGGGCCAACTTATTGATCCCCTTTTCTTTGTACTGGGGATCTACTATGGAGCCGGCATCTGAGAAGTCTTCCGAAAATCTCTGGAGCTTCAATCTTTCCATCATCCCTGCGGTCATCCTAACATAGTGCCGACCCCGTACTTCCATGTCATCCTGGAAATCTTCCCAGAAGTCTTCCATATGGTATTGGTGGGGCTCTGATGCCCGGGGAAGTGTCGTCACAATTTTGTCATGCGGATCAAAATGCTTCCGTGCCAAGTAAAATTCTGCCAAGTTATAGATTTTAAGCTCATTATCTCCTTCTTTGGCAGCTCCCAGAATGCATGAATAATTCCCACAAGTGATTAGGAATGGAATATTTGTTACCTTCTTCAAGGCATAGAATGCATGTAGCTCCATTATCTGCCTGCAATATTCCAAAATAATTATCTTATTCCCATAATGTTTGGGTAACAAGTAGGGTTTCCCAAAGAAGCTGGTTACCCTAATGTATGTATGTTGTTGAAACTGTATATAATAATGGCCATAGCTCCAGACCAAATCTATCACCTCTGTAGATAGGCGGTATCCTACATCTCGGGTGGGTGTGAGCAGGTGGTAGTAAACAAAGGCATCGTTTACTCAGAAAAAATTGGGGAAACTTTCCTCCCATTGAATCTGTGGAAAATGGTCCCAAGGGGCCTTCTGACTGGGAGCTATCCCGAGTACGCCATCGGTGAGTAACCCATTGGTGCAAGGTCACTGTTGTGCTAGGGCCTAGAGAACGTAGGAGGTCATATAAAAAAAATTATTTTGGGCTATTTGAAGGAACTGGGAATCCACATGGTTTGAAATTATGGCGGCCCAGTCAAAATGTTCCCCGCCCGTGTTGATACCAAGCAAGAAATAATACATCCACCCAGAGAATTCTCAGGCATGTGGTTGTCTGAAGACCCGGCATAATTCTATAATCCCCATCTGGATGCTTTCTTTGAATTCAGACCGGGGGATCTCTAGCTTCATCCTCTTGGGATCCCTCTTCGGGACCTTGAGCCAATGATTGTTCTTATATATACGAGCTACCTCCTCCAACTTCTTAAACTGTGCCAAGGCATCTGATATGGTGACCACAGCTAGTTTGTCAAATTGAGGGATTCCCAAGCCCATCTGGAAGGTATCGGGGTCGAGGGACACCAGGGGAGTAGGATATCCAATGGGCTCCAGGGCTGCAAGCATGACAGCCCAGATAGAAGAGTTGTAGTGCACTGCAAGTGTAAGAATAAGCTCCAGTGACTACACCAAACATGGGAAACAAGCTACCTTAAGAATCCTACAATTCCCAATTTTAATGGCCAATGGATCTCCGGCCTATCACTGAATGTACATCATTTTTACCAAGGCCTTCATCTCGCGCCATGTCCTGATGTTGGTGTCAGTAATAAATTGAACTTTGGACTCAATCTTTGAGCCCATGATAACGCTGTCCTTTACGTATTTCATGCTCATGGGTAGTTTCTCCAGAGATTTCTCTATTTTGGACCTAACAACTGCTCTGGTAACCATCGTAGAAGGAAGTTCTGGACTCCCGGGTGGTGAAGATGTGGAAGCTTCAGACATGTTGAAAGTATGTTATTCCGAAAACCTGTAAGGCAAGGTGACCATCAAAATATATAAACAAACATTATTTTGGAGTCCAGAGATCTTACCACCGTGGCACTTGCTTCCCCTGAAAATTTAGCTTAGTTCAAAAATCTCGCAAAGTATATATATATTTTGCAAACTTGGAAATTTAACCAATATCCAAGCCTAGGGGTCTCATCACACTTAGTAAACGCAAGACATGGGTTGGGTGATGGCAAGAGATCCGGAGTCCAGAAAACTAACTGTTGGAAGGTGTGTGCAAAAAGCGAGCCATCAGACACACATGGACGCCATGTGGGTATGCAATAAATGAAAGTTATAACGACAGCGGCGGAGCCAACTGTCTAAATGCATGAAAATTGAAGGCCACTTGGACAAATTTAAATGTGTGCATGGGACATAAATGAAGGCCGGGTTAGTTTACAGAGGAGAGAGAAAACCACCTAGTTAAAACCGGCCGAGTCCTGAGCTTCAACCACGCGGTATTCTACCCAGAGCGAGCTCACAAATTAGGAACAGGAAACAAATATAGCAAGGCAAGATGGAAAGGTCACTAAACAACCATACACAGAATATACACTATATACAATAGAGCCAAAGGGTATATACATGACAAGTGGAGGGATATACAACAATATACTGAATATACATATGTACAGAATGCAGAGCAGCTATTTACAAAACCAGAGAATGTACAAAACATCTACAACTTTCACATTATCCTACATCTACATAGAGGGCAGACAACCCTCTAACAGAGCCGACCCACCAACAGGCGGCAAACTAGAAAGAAACACAACATATAATAGAAAAGCAAGACAACACAAAACCAGACAACAACCAAAAAGTGGGAAAATAGAAAGGAAGGAAGGCACCAACCTGAAAATGAAGAAGGGAAAGGAAAGGAACCCATGCCACGGATGCTCTGCAAAAGCCTCTACTGTCAAATGATCACCACTTACCACCACAAACCACCCACAATTGTTCACAATAGCTCAGAATGGTTCGCACTAGATTCTTGCTAAATCACTGTAAAATCGCTCTCAAATTGCTTAAGTGTTTTAATCGCAGTAATTGTGAAAATGACAGGTAATTTCTATTTATACCCATGGTAAAAAGAAAGTTACCTTTCCTTCCGCAAACTCTAGACAGATAGACCTCTAGACTTTGGGCCCGGGGATTCCACGCAATTATACCTTCTTACGAAAAGAAGACATTGTGGTGAAGAATCCTGGAGTCCAAAATCCAGCTCCTGACAAAGGAACAACCAACTCCGGGACCAGGTCCTAGAGACACGAGAGACAAAAACCAAAACAAAGACAACACCACGGGGAATAAAACCCCGGAGAAGAAAAAAAAAGAAAATGAAGGAAAAAGACTAGGCAAGGGCCAAAAGCATAAAGCAAAAAAGGGGGACCCAACATTTTGCACACAAAATGTAGGGACGGGGATGCAGGGCATAACAGTTTTAGACCATCGGGACTGATTTGACTCCTTCAGATCAGTAAATAAGTGGCAAAGTTGAGTTCTTTTCTACCACAAGTTTGTACATAGTCTTTCTATGTTTTCCTATTGTAGGTTAGTTTCTTTCCAGTAGGTGGTCTTCTTATCCCAGAGAAACCTAAATCCTTGCTATGCCTATGAGAGGCATATATCCCCAAATGGAGCCACTGTTAGCACTTGCAAAAATCTGCTAGGTTTCAAACCTTCTTTCCTTGTCTCTGTCTTTATTTCTGGCCTCTGTACTAAAACCCTAAGTCTTGTTGCGTTATTTTCATGCAAAACCCTAAACCATTCAAGACATGTTTTATTTTTTAGTTACTTCTCAAGCCACTTAAGTTTTAGAACATACCATGTGCACTTTATCATGTTTTGTTCTATCTCCTAGTCCCTTAATTGAAACTAAATATTCCTTTTCTTCTAGCAAATTTGCGTGGCTCTTTATCTCCTAATCTCCGAACGCAATGGAATATGTTATTTTCATTCCAAGATTATGCCATGGTCATCGATTCAATGTGATCGTGTAGATGTCATTAAGTCTCGAAATGAAATAGTCAATTAAAAATATATTCAGAGATTCAACGTTGATCATCGATGGAGATCAAGATCTACGGTGTGCACGTAATCTCTGAGAAGACTCAGGGTTGATAAGATCATTTGGTGACTTAGAGACAAGAAGAGATCTGTTGACCAGAGTTAAAGTGTAGGTTAAAGACTAGTTAAAAGCCAAGGATGAGGATGAATTAAAGTACAGGCAAGTCTAGTTAGATTATGTGGAGGGCATAAAACCTTATGAAGAAGATGTGCATGATCTATCCATTAAGCTATTAAGCCTGAGCGCCATGTGTATTTGGCGGGTTCGACATATGTTAAAAGGCTTTGATTAAAGTGCATACATTTTCATTTTAATCCAACTGTTGTCTTAATGACTTGAAGCCGAGATGAATGAGATCTACCCATCAAGCCATTAATCCTGTAGAATACGTGTCCCACTGGGTCTAGCTGAGGTCAAAAGGAAAAATTTAAAAGGCAAGAAAGTTGCAGAAGATCTAATGTTTAGCTTAAAGGCTTAGTGATGAGATGTGCACGATCTAAGCTTTAAGCCATTAAGATTGAATGACACATGGCAGTTATGATGTCATGATCCTGGGTTCGCTGAGGCAGGTAAAGTGCAGGTTAAATTCAGGTTCAGGGCCGAGGACAAAGATAAAGGTAAAATTTGATTAGGTCAGATTTGATCCAATGGACGTCGTAAAGCCTTAATGAAAATTTTCTCGAGATCTAACCTTTAAGGCATTGCACCTGCTTGACAAGTGGATCACCCGGTCAGCAAAGGTTAGAGGACAACAGGGATTTTTCTGAGCTAATAGAAAAGTGCCATGTGGATATCAATGGGACCAAAGTTTCCAAGTTTTAAGGGATACCAAAGTAAAGAAAAGAATAAACATTTTTCAATTTGATTTTGATCTGATGGCAGGCATAATGGTTAAAATAAAAAGTGATCGAGATCTAACCATTAAGTCATTACACCTTGTTTCCGCATGTCTAATCAGATCACAGGCCTGGGTAACTTAAAGGATATCAACGGTGGTGTTTTAAAGGCTAGTAAAGTTTGAATCTCAGCCCTTAGATTTATTTTTCACGCCACCTGTAGCCATTATAATAGATTTTCAAATGTTTAAATCCTTTCTCAGAGGGTTTCATGGTGGCGGACTCAGATATGTTGTCTCAAAGCCATAAATGTTACGATATGATCTTATGGGTTAGCTCTACACAGCTGTTGAAGACCAAAGGGATTGAAATTTGATATGCTAGGATGCATTTATGTCTAGACTTGATAGACGGGGTTTTATATCATAGGATAAATGCTATTAGCAGGACCTGGTCTTTTTTGCATTTATGTGAGCTACTTTCAGAGTCGTGCTTGGAAATTCTTAGACCATAGGGTACTATTTCACATCCAGCGAGCATGACTATTATTTTCATATCAAATGTGCATAGATTAAAGAGAAGATAGGGTTTTCAACTTGACAACAGAATTGAATGTTTGCATTAATTGGTTGTAACCCTAACCCTAAATGGTCTAAAGCTTGTAGCATTCTTATTCCTATAAAAGAATATTCAAGACCATTTAGAAAGGGCTGGAGATTCAAGAAAGTAGAAGGCATTAAGCTTATACTTGTTTCTAGTCTAGGGTATAGCAGATGTTGTTCAAACTATTTTAAAGAAGAGTAGAAAGTTGTATGATCTCTTTCATATTATTGAGCTCTGTATTTCCTTGTCATGTTGTTGTAGAAACAAGATTTCATCATACTTAATATATGTTTTCTCATAATTAAGTCTCTCATTTTGTGTTATCTATTGAGTTATAAGTTTATTGGCTTACTATATAAGTTATGCTTATGCATATGTGTATTCCATAAGTCTTTGATCTTAGATCAAATTAAAATGCTTTGGATGCTACATTGATTCTGCTTGGATATCTATTTAAGGATCTTGTAGAGTGTAGTCTAAGAGATTATATGTTTATGGATTTGAATCTTTACTCATAAGGTGTTTCAGCTTTAGTATTGTATTTAGGATTTTACCCAATGGATAACGCACTGATCTAGAACTAGTATATTTTGTGGAGATATATGCCCGAATGGTTTGGCTATATTATGTCCCAAAACTTAAATCAAACTCATTACCAAATTATTTAATTTTCAGTTGGTGTTCTTCTTATTCCACCAATGGTAGTGGAGAGTCAATGAATGCTAGGTTGGCATTTAGTACTTACTTACCATTCATCAGTTTTCAAATCTAGAAGTAGAAGGTGTTGTAAAGAATTGAGTTTAGTCTAGATTAGGTGTTCCCGCCTTGGTTTTCTAGAACCAAAAGTGCAAAGGGCAGTCTTGACCCTATAGCTAGTCCAGTTATCTTACAAAGCTTTCAAACTTGGAGCTAACCACTCCTAACATCAGTATTAAGATATATTGGTTTCTTTTTGTAGCATAACAGTTTTAAACTCCAACATGGACAAAGGTAAAGTTCTGGTAAAACCCCAAGTAAGTATGAAACCTCATAATTTTAATGATTTTTGTTTCAATTGAAATAATTTAGGGCATAAAGAAGTGAATTGTAGAAATAGGTCAAATCAAAATAATAAATTCTATACCGGTAGATGTTTTAATTGCAATATTTATGGTCATAAGGAAAATAAAATTAGGAAACCTAATAGAAGCAATAATTTTACTGGATATTGTTATACATGTTATGCATATGGACACAAGGCTAACCAGTGCAGGTCAAGATAAGAGAAGCAGGTCAGACGACACTTTAAATGCAACAAATTTGGACATATAGAAAAATTCTACAGATCAGTTGATGTTAAGAAGCCTGAACCAACAAAGAGGATAAATAAATAAGAATTCAAAGAAGAAATTAGAAAGATCTGGATAAAGAAGAGTGATGGTTTCTCTAGTTCCAATAATGAAATAGGTTCTGATAATTAGCAATCCCGCAACTTCTTGTAAGGGGAAGAAAGTTCCTATGTTTGTCTCTTATCTTTCTAAATGTGGAAGAGTTATGAACATGTTATATCTACTCCGACAAGGAGTTCTTCGGTGAATTTTTTTTTTTTTAAAAAGGAATATTTTCTTTGGTTAAAGTGGTCATAGTGGGTCTACAATGCATTAAATACAAATTAAGGGCATCTTTCTTGAGGTTATACTTTAAATGCGATATTATCAAGTCATTTTACCTCACAATATGAAGAGAATTTTTAGTGGAGATAAGGTGAAAAAAAGAGCAATAGTGAGCTAGGGCTTTCAGTATTGAGTCAGGGTTTTCAAGAAATTTTCAGAGGTATTTATCTCAGTATCTTTCATTTACCTTTTCTACAATGGTTGGACCATCCACTCCAATTTTATTTGATGCGTCAGTCAAACCTCATCCTGAGTTCAAACCCTTTCTGAACATTTCCACCAAGAACTACATGCTAGGTTGTTTGTCACAAATTTTAGAATAGTGTTGTTCCCGGAGAAGATATAAGAATTCCCTTAAAGTGTGAGGTGGATGAATTTGATCATTTTAATTTGATTGAATTGTGGTACAAATATTTAGCTACCAAGGATGGAAAGCTCAAACATGATTTTAGGGTTTTTGTCAATAAAAAGTTGAATGTTTGGAATGATTTCCCTAATTTATGTGACGGTGAAAAATGGGTAAGAACGGAAATTAGAAAATTCCATGAAACATTCAGAATACTAGCTCTAATAAATTTCTAAGGAACTTTACTCCTTCACCTCTCATTATACAACTTGTCACTACTTCCAAATTGCATATTGATTTCATGAAGACTACCCCTCAAAAAAATCTTCAGATGGGTTAGTCCATCTCAGTTTCTTCTTAGGAATAGTTACTCAAAGAATCAGAGGAAAATGAAGAGATCATTGATTAAACCATTTCTTCTCTTCAAAGCATTGTTCCCCTATGTTCAGTTGATCTATCGTGTAAGGAAAAAGAGAAATTCAAAATAATGGTGAACTTTGTTAAGGTATTGACAACTTTTTGAGATAATTAGATTCAGATGAAAGAAGAGGAAACAAGGAATAAGCTTATATTGGAGCTAAATGATAGGTGTGAAAAACCTTTTTATGGTATTCATACCCTTATTTAGGAAGGCCAAGAGCTACTTGAAGATGGAAACTTGTTGTATGAGTATACCTTACAATGGCCTGTGGCCACTAAGAAGATCAAATAGGAGATTGAAGTTATATAATCATCCATCTAGAAAGTACGCAGGTTAGATAAATTATCAGAAGACTTAGATGGCACCAACAGATCCTCATTGGAGCAGATGCAAAAGACATTCTTTTCTTTACAGAAATAGAGAGAAAATATCATTATTCCATTAGGCAATCTTCAGGATATGTGTTCCCCATGCATCTCTTCTCTCAGTCAGGCAATATTTTTTTCACAACCAATCGCTCTAACTAATCTGACCTCCTTAGAAAGTGGTGAAAATTTACTTGCAACAATTCATGTTCACATATACCTTCTTGCACAATCTATTGAGGAATGGAACAATAATAAAGACAAGTGTATTTTTGAGCTTCACATGTTGAAGCATACATTTGAGTCTAGTCAAATCGTTGATACCTAAATTCCTCTGATTGTAAGTTTCCTTGTTATATGTGGATGTATATATTTTCTTTGTATTCTTTTTTATGTTTAATTTTCTACCTATACATAGGGATATTCATAAAACCTCAGCCTAAAAGGTTACTTTACTCCAGCCTTATGCCTTGAGGATATTTTTAAAATGGACCTCCCTAGCCTACCTTGAAAACTCTATAAAAAATATTCTACTGCAACAACAGGTAGGTAGAAGTAATGGTGTCTTTTGAAATCCAAAATTCCTTATGTAAGTAGACCTAGGCAATTTAATCAACCAAAATCTCCATCCTTATCTCAAAGTCATAGCCTTTTAAGTTATCATGTACTTGATATCACCTTTCAATTGATTGATCGAAGCATATATGAAAAAATCATTGTCCCTCCTAAATTGGCTCTTTACTTGTTTGAGCTCACTTTGAGCTCTATTTAAGGATAGAATTATTTGATTTATCTCTTTATAGGAGATTCTCCTCTTATTCCCTTAGTTATCAATCCTAGAGATTTTCTAATTTTTATTCCTAGGTAAACAATGAATGAAGACATGTAGAAACTATTTGAAATAGCCATTGTTATCAATTAAGAATGAAGTGTGTTGGGATTAATGGGAAGTAGTACTGAGAGGGGAGGAGTGAATCAATACGTCAAAATCTTTTAACGCTTTTCACCTTTCATCGTTAGTAATCAATCTTTACTGTATTACCGACCATATATGATGTTCTTTCTTATGCATGTAGTATTAATTCATAAACGTAATTGCATGCAACATTCATAGAAACATTCATGAAAGTAATAGACACATAACACAAGATATGATATCGCAAAAAACTCATGTTAGGAAGTAAAAACTGCGGTGGGGATGGCACCCACAAAACTTCACTATCTGTAGAATGGAAGGGAGCCAGTAAAGGAATACAATTGATCACTTTTAATGATCTATCCTGTTAGGAGTATTCATGTGGAGACCTATTAGGATCTACTATGTTAAGAGCTCTAACAACACTAATGAAGTGTGCACTCAGTTAAGAGATTTACAATAGGACTTTTAAGTCCACCTTCCTTGAAAGGATTTCTTAAGTGTACCTCACTTGTTAGAATGTGTACAATATGTTTGACCTAACTGTATGCAATCTATAATTTCTGATTACATATCCATTAAAGCTCACAGTATATGAATATCACCTATAGTGATTGATTAATACATTTTCTCTTCTCATTAGTAGCCTGTGTTCTTTTTCTTGAAACTGATTTGAATCGTTTCTGTCCTTGTGCATGAATTCTCTTGTCTGGTCCTTAGATGCTCTCAGTGGCTACAATCATAATTGAACAACAACATGTTCACAATAGATTGAGCATCTATTTATACAAGTATTTGACCTATCTTAGAATCACGCATAACAATGTTAACTCTAGATCCAAGGTATACAACTTGACCTTGATCCTTTAGTTTGCATGTTTTAAAATAGTTAAACTGATAAAAACAATAATAAATACATTGATTTCCCTCACGTAATGGATTTAAAACAAATCAAGAAGCTAAATATAAAAGTTAAGTGATTTATCTGATGTGGAAAGTCGGATCCACTTTTTGCGGGATGTAACCAACTATCGGTTCTTGATCGTTGGTGTGAACTGAAAGTCTGTCGGTGTTCCTTCATTAAACTAATTGTCAGGTTCCCTTCATTTTTCAGGCTCCACTCTTGATTGTATCATCGGGTTTCACTGTTGGTTACTCATCAGGTTCCCTTGTCCTTTTTGTCATCGGGTAACACTGAATAGTGTTTGTCAGGATGCTTTGTTCTTTGCAGTATTGGTAACCTTGGCATTGGTTAGTGTTGTGCCCTATCTATCGATGTAGTATAAACTGATGGTGTTTATCATGTTTTTCCTTTTATATACTAATGGAAAAATATAATGTCTTCAATCTCCCCCTTTGACATTAGTATCAAAAACTGATATGTGCATAATACTAAAGTGTTTAGTATGTACACCATGTTTATATCCTTGTCATTATATGACTCCCCCTAACTATATGCATCGGTATAGTATAAGTATATGTACATGTATACTTGCCTTTGTACTATACATTCCCCTTTTTGTTCTTTCCTCTTTTAAATGACTGACTGTACATATCATTTCTTCCTTTCATTTCCCCCTTTTACTGATTGATTATACATATCATTTCCCCCTTTTTTGATAATCATGACAAAAATGTACAACTTATAAGTTGTCAAAAATGTGACAAAAATGTGTAACTTACAATGTGTCAAGAATGTGGGAGTGAGTTTTCTTGATATCTTCTATCATTTTCTCCCATTTTTATTTAAGGATTTCTAATACCATGTGGTCTAGCTCAATCCTGGCATGCATATCATAAATGTTGTCTAGGACAGACATTTCTAGGGTGGCAATAAGTGCTCTCGCCTCTGTCATATGGTTTTGTAGTAATGAGAGTGTCGGTAAGAGTTGAGCTTGAAGCTCATTTACCTCATCTCTAAACTTGGTTTCTGCAATCTGTATATCTTGTCTCAGCCTCCTAGCTTGCTTGAGCTGGTCTTGGTGCAATTTAATTGCCTCTTCACTATTTGTGAGACCTTGTGCACTTGCTTGAAGATTAGCATCAATTGTGCTATCTTGTTGGTATACTCCTTGGTGAGTTGATCTAACGTGCACAATTTTTGAATTAAGGCTATTGCTTCTGAAATGATGAATTCTACTTTGCTTACTAGTTTAGATAGATTCACCTTTTGTAGTGCCACTTCTTGGCTTATCTTCTCAGCTAACTTGAATTCATATTTCTTTTCAAGTATAGCTTACATAGAATTTTTAGCATCTATGTTCTAAGATGTGATGGCATCGGTGAGAACCACTAATTGATCAAGCATGGGGGTTGTTTGATCAACATCTATATCAGGTACAATTTGCTGAAGGATTCCTCATGCAACTTCAAGTACATTTGCTTCCTTGGTGGCTTTTCTCAACTTATCATGCATGGCTTTCCTTTCACAAAGTCTTGCATACTTTGTCAACTCAGTAGGATCCAATGTTCTAGGATCACATACTAGAATCTCAATAATTTCATCCAGAGTAACTGGAGTCTTATTCTTGATCTTCTTCTTCCTTGAGATTTGAGTAGAGGTAGATGTATGAACTACCATTGCTAGTTCATTTGTCTTCTCTGAGGTGCTCAGTGAAGGCTTTGAAGATGAAACCTCTTGTGCCTCTTTTTTGGGGTTCACCTTTTGGTTAGGTGAAGACGTCTCTCCATCAACCTTGGGTGGTCCTACAGATTTCTCCTTTATTTTCTTTTGAGAATCATCTATCTTTTCCTCTTCACTCTTCTCCTTCTGCTTGTCCTCTTCTACTTTTTGTGCATCTTCTTTATTCTGATCAGTAGACTTGTCTTTCTCATCATCGGTTGCAGCTTGATCTGTAATTGTATCCTTTGGTTCACTTGTTGTGTCTTTTGTTTCAGCATCACCCTTGTCTTCGGGTATGCTTGTATCTGTTGTATTTGACTCTTCATTTCCTTCTAGTAGATTGATGGCATTCATCAATACTGGCATATTATTTTGTGTTCCCACTTGTGTTGTATCTAGAATTGTGTCCTGCTCATCGGTTTGAGCTTGTTGAGCAGTCACATCTTCATATTTTTGTATTTGATCTGTAGGTTCTAGTCCTGTGATGTCAATAATGGAAGTGTCTGGCCATATCTCATCAGCAACATCCATGTCCTTATTCCTTTTTTTCTCCAATTCTTGTTTCTTGTTTTGATCCTTAAGAGATATGAAAATGACATCATCTTCTTTCTATGGATCTTTATCAGAATCATAATGAGTGATGTCTTGAATTTCAAGATCATCCATAACTTTATCTAAGTCAATGGGCTCATTATTATCCACATTATCCAAAGCAATGTGCTTAGGACTTGCATTATCATTTTGCTCCTCTACATGAGGTGTGTCGGTGAGAAGTAATTGATTCTCACAACTTGTTGACTCCGCAGGTAGATCTAGGATTTGTCTCTATTTAGCATCTTTCATGCTATCTAGCTCTATAAATTTATCCTGTAGAACTTTGTAAGCTCTTATCTTTGCCACAAATTTATTAGAATGCTTTTTCATTATCTCTTTTATCTCTTCCATTTTTTATTCAGGAGGCATGAGTGTGACAAGTACCCTCTCCCTTGCTTCATTTTGTGTGTGCAAAACATAAGATCATTGTTGTGAAATTTTGTCACCCAATTCTTTGGGTATTTTGTGAACAAACGCAACTGGTACATATTTTTACTTGACCATTGCCTTGATTATTACATCTTTTATTTTGTGTTGGTCCTCTGGCTCCAGTTTTTCCCACTATCTAATATTTCTATCAGTCATTGTACTGGTTGTAGCAATTGAATCATAAATTTCATCCATTGTTCTAGGGTCTGAGCTTTTCTTCTCTACATTAGGCTCATCCTCTTTTGAATCTTCTATGTCAGCTTTGGTCCTGACCAGTCTTTTCCTCCTCTTGGTAGGTGTTTGTTTCACAGTTTGCTTCTCTGTTTGTTGCTTCCTCTTATAGGTCCTCACTTGACCTTTCTTGAGAGGTGTAGTGGCTTTTAAAGTTTGACTTCTTGTTCTCTGAGCTGTTGTGGTTCTTGGCTTATTTGTAGGAGGTGGAGGTGTATTAGATTCAGTGGCCTCAAAAACTGATTCTATCTCATGTTGTTCTTCACCGATGGTACACTGTTCCTCGGTGTCCTCTGCTTGCTCTTTTTCTTCCTCATTAACCATAGCATCTTTTCAAGATTCTTCACCATCTTGTTTTTCTTGTTGACAGTCTTCTTGATTACTAGGCCTGATTTTATCTTGGACTTGGCCTCTTCATATGTCCCAAATCTTGGTTTCTTGTTGTCAAGTGGTTTATTCACCAATGCATCAATTGCATTTGTTGCTTGATCTATGTTAATCTCATAGTCAAGAGGTGCTAACCAAGATTTCTTTGGTACAACTGGTTTAATGTGTGTGAAATATGAATCCACCATGAAACATATTTCATCCCTATACTTCTCAATCAACTATTCAGGGATCCTCACTCTTTCCATCATCTTTTCCTTGAAGTCAAGGAAGTATTCAGTCATCACTAAATCAAAGTTATCACCTAGTGACTTGATAAGTTCACTATTTTGCAATGTGACTGGCTTGGTAGTGTCCCACTTCACTTTGCCAACTGAAGGAAGGTTTTCTTGAAAATAAAAGAATATACACATTATAAGTGAACTAAACTTACATGTGTTTGTCTTTGCATACCTTATTGTTGTCATATTCTCATCAAGTTGCTTCAACAGGATCTCACATAGATCCATTTGTATTCCCTTTGTGACAATTTTGTAAGTTGTGCTTACTTTTGTTGATTCTATGTTGTTTAGTCTGCTAGCTTGGAAGATTTTGTATCCTATCACACATGCACTGAACCTCAGTTCCTCTTCTGTGATGGTGTTCACCTTAAGTCCTCTGTTATCCCACACAACATTGGTGATTTTTTCAACTTCTGGCTGAGAGGGATGCTTGTGTGCCTTAGGTTTGTCGGTTATGGGGTAACCTGTTACAGCATGTAACACATCCTTTGTGATCTTCTTAGGTTCATCCAACCATAACTTATGTTCGTGCATTCTGCTCAAAACTAACCTAATCTAGTCAGTTTTGAAAACCCTCAGGAAATATAGGGCATTTGTTATCCCTTTTACCTGTAAGTGGTTGTCTTCTTCCTTCAAGTTCCTATGTCCATTACATAGCTTCTTGTAAGCTTCATCTATCTCCAGCTCACCTATCTCAGTGATCTTTTTGTGAATGTAGGACCTTACATCTTCTATCAGCAAAACCCTAGGTGGAATTTTCAAAAATGTGCCAGATTCATCGAGTTGCAATGAAATCTCTGGGCATACCTTCTACTTAGGTTCCACACAAGTGTTGTTCTTTATCAACTTAACAACATTCTTCTTATCATTCTTCAATTTTACTATTCTTGAAGTGGTTGCCATTGTATTTCAAATTTAGGGTTTTTTTCAAAAATAAGAACAGAGTTCTTCGGTGCGCTCGGTACTTACTTCAATCTGTGTGGCTGGTGAGTGATATGTTTGGAGTGTGTTGGATTGAGTCGAGGTCACTCTGCTAAATGCTCTCTTATTGCTTTGTTTTCATTCTTCTCTTCTACTCAAATCACGTGTGCAGAATGAAGTGCTCCCGTTGAGTATTTATAGACTTTTTCCCTAAGTCTATCATAAATTCTCAACAACTCATCGGGTCATGAAGACGAAGTCCGTCGGGAAGACTTTCAAATAACATTCTCAGTTTTGACAGGATGCTCAGGATAGTTGTTAAGATTGTTGATTTTGCCAACAGATCTCGGTGTTGTGTCAAGACAACATTGTGACTTTGCTTCCTTACCGATGGGTGTTGGGTTACATTAGTGAATTAGCCATTTTATGTGTTGACCGATAATTCTTGGTAAGTGTAAATAGCTCATCCTTTATATTCACCAATTATTTTTGGTATGTGTTTACCGGTAGGGTTGTTTTCTCATAATTGTAACAAGTAACATAATATGCATCTTTATTCATGCAGATCTTGACTATCTATCAATTTGTATAATGGAACTGATGCAAAATATGACTTGGTGTAGTGCAGTTCCATACTTACTTGTTCATCTTTAGGCAGGGGTGGTGATGTCACCAGATCCATGGGATGAGGTGTCACCTACTGCATTGCTTGGTCTAGCTTCTTCAATGGTTGAAGCTTTCCTCCACATTTTCTTTCTCATTTTCTTGATGTCTTCAATGGTGTTACCATTTGCAAAAGTGGTGGTTTCTGTTATTCGGTCTTTGCAGTCCTTCTTTAGATGTCCAAACTTATGACAGTGCAAACATGTCATTCCTAGGTTGGTCCAGCCTCTAGACCTTTTGTTCCATGTTCTCATGTAGTTTGCAGAAATGTGACCATATCTACCACATGTTGTGCATTTTATCCATGTATTGTAGTCCCAAATATATGAATTATCGACTCTTCTCAGTTTATAAGCATTTTCTTCATTTTTGGGTTTCCATGCTTCAATTTTATTCTTCATGCATTCAAGAGATGTGTGCCCATGCATTTTGCAGGTGGTACAATACTTGTCCATATAGTTTTCCTTCTTTCATTCTTTCACCTTTGATTTACATTCATGTGCTTTATGTCCTTTCTTGTTGTAATTATAACAATGTCCTATGAATGTAATTGTGGATTTAGGAATACCTTTTTCTTTGCTCCTGCAAACATTTGAGGTGTGGCCTTGCTTTCCATAGTGATTGCATGTCATCTTTCTTGGTCTAGGATTGGTGTAGGGATCTTTTGGATCAACTTCATTTGATGACTCTCTATGCTCTGTATACCCTAGTCCAGTGTTGGTGTTGGGTCTTCTTTATGTGTTCAAGAATTCTTCCATCCTTTTTGTACTCTCTTCATCTCTCTTAATTATGTCATTATGTTGTTATTGAATTCTAGCCTCATGTTTTAGTTTTTCATTCTCTTCTCTTAGTTCATTGATAATCTGTATTCTTTCAATGAGTTCCACATTCATTTTGTTTTCTTCTTGACTCATAAGAATAATCTGATTAGTTACCTCATGGTGATGCTCTGTAAGTCTTTGTATCTCAGACTCCTTTTTCTTCTAACTTGTCTATGATCTTTCTTCTATGATCAATAGCTAGTGTTCTCTCTTGTTCAACTTGCCTTGCATTGTTCATGACATCAATCATTCTTACCATCTATGTCTCTTGACCAATTTGCAAAGATTTGACTTGTCCAGACAGATGTAGATTGATTTTAGTTAGGCTTGTGATGCTTTCTTCTGATGTATCTAATGCCTTTCTTGTATTTGATCCTCAAGACTCAAAGAAATCTGGAATCTTTTCCTCCTTATAATTTGTCTTATTATAGCGAGATGTCATATTCTTTCTTTCATCCAGCAGTTGTCTCATATTGATTCTAGCTTCTTTATACTATTCATAGAACATCTATAGTTCAAGCTTTTTATTCTCAATATTTTTATCAAGTTTGTACTTCTCCATTGTATGATCTTTTCTCTTAAGCCTTTAAGCTTTCCAAGAAGAGAATTAGCTCTGATACCAATTGTTGGGATTAATGGAAAGTAGTACTAAGAGGGGAGGGGTGAATCAGTACCTCAAAAACTTTTAACACTTTTCACCTTTCATTATTAGTAATCAATCTTTACTGTTTTACCGACCATATCTGATGTTCTTTCTTATGCATGTAGTATTAATTCACAAACTTAATTGTATGCAACATTCATAGAAACATTCATGAAATTAATAGACACATAACACAAGATATGATATTGCGGAAAACTCTTGTTAGGAAATAAAAACTGCGGTGAGGATGGCACCCACAAAACTTCACTATCTGCAGAATAGAAGGGAGTCGGTAAAGGCTTACAATTGATCACTTCTGATGATCTACCATGTTAGGATTTTTAATGTGGAGACCTATTAGGATCTACTCTATTAAGAGCTTTAACAACACTAATCAAGTGTGCACTCGATTAATAGATTTACAATAGGACTGTTAAGTCCACCTTCCTTGAAAGGATTTCTTAAGTGTACCCCACTTGTTAGAATGTGTACAATATGTTTGACCTAACTATATGCAATCTATAATTGTTGATTACAGATCCATTAAAGATCACAGTATATGAATATCACCTATGGTGATTGATTAATACCTTTTCTTGCTCGTCGGTAGCCTTTGTTCTGTTATTGACAACTAATTTGATCTTTGTCTGTGTTGTTGCATGAATTCTCTTGTATGATCCTTAGATGCTCTCAATGGCTAAAATCATCATCGAACAACATGTTCATAATTGATTGAGCATCTATTTATACAAGTATTTGACCTATTTTAGAATCATGCAATACATTGTTAACTCTAGATCCAAGGTATACAACTTGACCTTGATCCTTTAGTTTGCATGTTTTAAAATTTTTAAACTGATAAAAAAAATAATAAATACATTGCTTTTCCCTCGCGTAATAGATTTAAAACAAATCAAGAAGCTAAATATAAAACTTCAGTGATTTATCTAACGTGGAAAGTCAAATCCACTTTTTGCGGGATGTAATCGACTGTTGGTTCTTGATCGTCGGTGTGAATTGAAAGTCTGTCAGTGTTCCTTCATTGAACTGATTGTCAGGTTCCCTTCATCTATCAGGTTCCACTCTTGACTATATCATCGGTTTGCACTGTTGGTTACTCGTTCGGTTCCCTTGTCCTTTTTTCATATGGTAACACTAAATAGTGTTTTTCAGGATGCTTTGTTCTTTGCAGTATCGGTAACCTTGGCATCGGGTAGTGTTGTGCCCTGTCTATCGGTGTAGTATAAACCGATGGTGTTTATCATGTTTTTCCTTGTATATACTAATGGAAAAATATAATCTCTTCAGAAGTGGCCAAAGACTATATGTCACTAGTCTAGATAACTCTCTCATTTGAGTATGACATTAATGTGATGGAACATCCAATTATCATTAGTTTTTTATTCCTCTTTTCTGGTTTCTCTACTCAAGAGAATGTGATGTCTTATACTTTGGTTTTGAGGTCAAACCTTGAATATTTTACGGGAATATTAGCTACTAACTTCACCTTTCACTTAATAAAATGTCTATTAAGATGTCTCAAATAATTACTTGGTTTCAAATGTGGTTTTGACTTACTCATCTTTCATCATATTATATCTCATTCAATTCGAGTGGGAAATTAGGGAGATGCATGCAATGAAAATTCAAAAGTAGTTATTATCAAACCATTTGCAAAATCAATAATTTCAACACTATAGAGGTATTAACACTTATTGGTCCTTGGATTTTAATTATATATAATAGTGATGTTAGCTTAGGTGATTGTACTACTAGGGGAAAGGAGGCTACATAGGAAAGACTGGAATTGACAATATTATTATTTCTATAAGTTGCATTCTCTCCAAATGTATCTTTCTTGAAAGCATAAAGTTCAAGATAACCCATTTCTATATATGTTACATACATAACCTCTGAGAAAAAATTGAATACCTTAGGGAAATGTTTGAAACATATACTTCATTATCAATGGAAGCATATCCACCTTAAGCTTATTTGCTTTATTTTCTACCCTGTTTGCTTCTTGTGCACAAGAAATGTATTGCAAGAAAATTTTAATGGTGAGTTTGGCTTATTATGGAAGTCCATGTCACAAAAAGATAGAGAGATTGAGGATCAATACTGTAGAAAAACCATGGATTTGATTATTTTCAAATTAGTTCCTAACAAGTTTCATGATCTTGTGTGGATATGAGAAATTTGACAAAAAAAAGTAGGATACTAAAACAACAATATTGGAAGTGTTTATGGTGTTTAGTCAATCGTGACACAAATTCCTACTAGGATGTGTGCATTAAGACTTTAATAGGTATCAATCAATAGTGAGTAGATTTCCACAATCCATGAGATAGTTGTGTGCTATTTTTGGATTCAATTGTGTGAGCATTTGTTTTTAAATCATACAATCAAATTCAGAAACAACATGTAGATACATCAAACAATCAAAGAGAAGATAGTTGTGAAGCTTTAAGGGTTACAAACTCAATAGGATCTAAAGTTTTGGAAAGATATATATTAAAGATAATCAAGTATTGGGCTTACAGGTGTACCAAAAACTCTGAGTTTTAAGGTCAAGGATCCCTTCAGGACCTAAGTTCCTAAAGACATCTTATAGAATGTTATTTTTATATTGGGAACATTTTATTAGTGGAAAAATATAAATAAAAGGTTCCCATCATAATTTCCACTTGAATCTAAAAAATGAGTAAAATCAAAATATTGAGGTATTACAAAGGTATTTTTAGGACCCAAGGTTGTAGAGTGCATTAAACTTACATACCTCACATCTAACTCACTTTGAATCGAAACCATTATAATTTTCACGACTAAATAGGGACTTAGGGATTTAAAACTCCATGAGAAGATCTAGATGGAAATCAAGATATTAAGAGGATTGAAGGGCAATAGTCTTATCACATGTCCAAATTGAATGTAAAGCTTGATAAATAGAAGTAAAAGTAAAGGAGAACCAATTCATTGCCTAAATCTAGGCTAAACCTAACACTAACCTATTAAATGAAATGGCAATCATAGAAAAATAACCAAGATAAGAAAACAAACAAAGCAAAAAGGGATAGAAGAAAAAATGAAGAGAAAAATGAGAAAGATAGAGAAAAGTAAGTAAAACCAACCCAAAAAAATGACAAACAAAAGAGAAGAAGAAAAACTAAGGAAACCAGTCATTTGATTGACTCGAAAAACCCCTAAATTTAAAATTACAATCTCAACTTGAGCACATAAGCTCACAAAGGTCTTTTGGAAGCTTAATGTTATTAGAGAAAGTGATTTTGCATTCTTTTACAATATTTAATAATCACTCAAATCCACTAAATAGTGCCCCCTGGGTGAACCCACAATAGTGGGTTACACTTTTTTGGAGGAAGGATTTCCTCCAAAAAGTGTCAAACCCAAAAATTGTATCAGGCAGTTTCGATAGAAACTCACAAAAACTTTCGATCGAAAGTACTCATGTTGGGTACTTTTGATTGGAGTTTTTGTATTAAATATTAAAAAATGAAATAAACAACTTTGGATCGAAAGTTGGTTTCAATCGAAAGTTAGAAAAATGGGGTTTTAACCCCATCTAAAACCCCACCCATCATTTTCACTTGGATGGTGGGTTTCAGAGGTTTCAAAGGTGTTGTGGCTCCCTCTTTTCAAACATCGTTGCCTAAGTTTTTTTAATATTTTTAATGTATGTATCATGTTGTGTGTATATCATCTTTCATGTAAATTTATGTGTCATGTTTCATATATGTATATTTGTATATATGACATATATGTATATGTGTATATATGCCATATATACACATACATATATATGACATATATATAGTATGTCATATATATGTATATATGTGTGTCATATATATGTATATATATATATGTGTGTGTGTGTGTG
>MU224754.1:604449-649545 GCA_018584345.1 Thuja plicata
AGCTATGGTATGGATATGCACCTAATGTAAGATATTTCAAAGTTTTTGGAAGCAAATGTTTTATACTGAAGGATAACAGAAATGGAAAACTTGATGCTAAAGGTGAGGAAGGCATATTTCTTGGATAGTCAACTAAAAGTAAAGCATATAAGTGTTTGAATTCTAAAACTAGCAAAATTGTGGAAAGTGCAAATGTTAGAATTGATGAATATGCAGAAAGAAATGAAGCAGAAAGCACACATGAACCTGAAAGTTACAAATCATTTGTCTATCTGGATTAGGAAGATTATAATGTATTACTTGAACCTGAGAATGAGGTTTCTGAGCAACAACTGACACCTGTCGAGTCACAGAATGGGGTTTCCGGACAATAGGAGGCAATTGTCGAGCTATCTGATGAAGATGTTGAGACACACAATCAACCTAAATTGAACAAGAACAAAGAATCTGAAGCAAAGCAAGAACCTACTCTAGAAAATTATGTAAAGAGGCACCAAAAACTTGATCAAATCATAGGATCAAAGGATTTTGCAGTTATGACAAGAAGTAAGCTGAGAGACGGTACATGCTTTTTATGTGATTTTGAGCCTAAAATAGTACAAGATACCTTATTAAATAAAGACTTGATACAAGACATGAATGAAGAGATTGAACAGATTGAGAAGAATAAGACTTGGACACTTGTACCTAGGTTGAATGACAAAAATGTAATTGGTACTAAGTGGGTATTCAGAAATAAGCTGAATGAACATGGAGAAGTAACAAGGAATAAAGCTAGACTAGTATGCAAGGGTTATGCACAAGAGGAAGGAATTGATTATGGAGAAACACTCGCCCCAGTTGCAAGATTGGAAGGAGTCAAAACCTTACTTGCATATGCAGCCTAGAAAGGTTTTAAATTTTATCAGATGGATGTAAAGTCGGCATTTCTAAATGGAATATTAGAAGAAGTGTACATTGAACAAGCTGATGGATTTCTTGATCCAAGCAAGAGGAACATGGTTTGCAGATTACACAAGGCACTATATGGACTGAAGCAAGCACCAAGAACATGGTATGAGAGATTGCACAATTACTTTATAAAGATTGGATTTGCAAGAACCAATGACAACAACAATCTATATTTAAAGACAAAACAAAATAAAGGTACTTTATTAGCTGAAATTTTTGTTGATGACATTATATTTGGTGGACAAGATGTGTTATGCCAAACATTTGCAAAAGAGATGCAAACTCAATTTGAGATGTCTATGTTTAGTGAAATCAAATTCTTTGTTGGCTTGTAAATATATCAAATGAAGAATGGTATCTATATTACTCAATCAAAATATGTCAAGGAGATACTAAAAACTTTTGGAATGGAAGAATCAAAACCAGTGAATACACCCATGGCTACTAGACAGAAGTTAACAAAAAATGATAATACAAAAGAAGTGAATCAAACCATTTACAGGTCAATGATTGGAAAGCTGCAATATGTTGTACACAACAGACTTGATATTGCTCTGGTTGTTGGAATTGTTGCAAGATTTTCTGCCAATCCCAAAGAAACTCATATGATGGCAGTAAAAATAATTCTGAGATATGTGAAAGGAACAGATGAATATGGTCTATATTACAAAAAGAATGATAAGTTTGAGCTCAGAGTTTACACTGACTCTGATTGGGCTGGAAATGTGGATGACAAGAAAAGCACCACAGGTGGTGCATTTATTCTAGGAAAGAGATTGATTTCATGGACAAGAAAGAAAGATAATTGCACCTCACAATCTATAGCTGAAGCCAAGTATGTGGCAGCAGCAGTTAACTGCTCTAATATTGTGTGGTTGAAGATACTACTGAAAGGTATGAAAGAAGTGATCACAGAACTAGTTGTTATATATTGTGATAATACAAGTGCCATCAATATTTCTAACCCTGTAATGCACTCTAAGACAAAGCATATAGTTATAAAGTATCATTACTTGAGGGAGCTAGTTCAAAACAAAGAAGTGAGACTGGAATATGTGTATACTAAGGAACAGTTAACAGACATATTTACAAAATCACTACCCAAGGATGCTAATGAGTATCTATGAGGTAAATTAGGGGTGATTCCCCTAACTGAGGCTAACTAGTTCAGAATGGAACTGTTGCATCAAATGTTATATTCAGAATATTTGAGACATTGATGCACAGGAAGTCACACTTTAGGATGCTGCCTAAAGCTATGAAAGAAATACAAGGACAGAAAAGAGGATCAGTCATGAGCAAGATGATACTAAGTTAGAACAGAAGAATCTGCATGATAAATATGTCAACGTCTTTGCCATTGTTTTCAAAGAGGGATATTTTACTGAAAGAGGGAGAATTTACTTTACTTAGAGAAAAAGGGAGAATTTACTGAAAGAGAGAGTCTACAGTTGAGTTGAACAGAAATAGAAAGATTTTAGTGTGATTACAGACACAGAGGGAGAAATGTTTTACAAGATGAGAATCAGAATGAAGCTAAAGACATTAATAAAGATTTGTTCATATCAAGGAACACAAGCAGACTTTTTGGATTGTATGGTAACTATGTTTGTAAAATTATTGTTTTATTGTTTAGGGTTGCCATCAATGCCAAAGAGGGATATTGTTGGAAAGCTACAATGTAAACAATTGTTGTTTTGTCATTGATGTCAAACCTTAACTGGTGAGACTATTGCTATCTGTTTGAGTACCATAACTATTAATTTTTGAAGAATTTTTGAAGGCAAGGATAACAAGAAGACCGAGTGAAATAGATGAGTTATGAGAAATTAAAAGGGTACTTGATCAGTTGGCACATTGGAAAAGTAATGTATTGTTTATCCATTACACTAAGCCAAGATGTCAGTTTACTGGGAACAGTATATGTCGAGTGAATTTTGTGTCGACCGAGCACCAATGTATGCCGAGCATAATTTCTTAGTATTGATCGAGTGCCAGTAAATTGCTGAGAAAAATAGTGATGACCGAGTGGAAGAACATAGTGTTGGCCAAGCAGCAGTATTTTGGTAATTATTGAGATTAGAGATCTCTAGCCGACATAATTAAATTTATTGGGATATGTAAAGTTAATTAAGGATAAGCACAATTGGTCCACGCTATTTAAATGCACAGGTAACCGTAATTAATGCATGGATCCAAGATTTAATTAATGATTACTTTGGAGAAGTAAATTAAATGTAAATGATGGAAAGATCTGTTGGATCTGACCTAACCTAAGATCTACAATCTTGATTAAGAAGCAAAGATTTATTTTACCTAGATGAAGAGGTATAAGTTAACCTCAAGGGATTATTCAAGTAGATGTATGTATGTGAAAAGTGTATGCAAGAGAATTGCATGGTTAATTGACTGATTGGCATGATCTAGCAAAGAAGGCTGAACAAAGAAGCAGAGAGTTGTGAAAATGATTGCTTGATAGATTTCCAAGTAGATCTAAAGATTGACATGAGAATGGAGGCCACTCAGTGAATTAGCATAAGAGCTGAATTAGATCTGGATTTGCAAAGTAAGTTGTATGTATCAGATCACACCTGTTGATTACTTTCTAACCATTGTATCAATCAAAATTCTTTTTACCAGGTTGACCTAACAGTCATTGTATAAATCCTCTGAGCAAGGTGACATCCAGGTGGAATGTTCTAAGACCTCTAACAAGGCCACTCCTAACAGGGTGTTTAAATCCTTTAACCAGGTCACATTTAGCAATGTGTTTTGTAACCTTTAACAGGGTTGGCTCCTAGCAGAGTTCACTCCAGAAGAGTGAAAACTTGGTAGGATGTTACTAGTGGTTTTTCCCAATTTGGGTTTCCACGTTTAATACTAGTGTCAACTTGTGTGAATGTTTATGTTGTGTTTTACTATTAAGTTTCTACAAACTGATTACATTTGAATAGTAAACTGCATATTTATGTTGTTGACTTATGGTATTGATGTCGAGCAGATATGATTTGTTTAAAGTGCTATAAAGTTTCAATTGGTACATCTAGACCTGAGAATAACTGATTCCCCCCCCCCCCCCCCTCAGTTATTCTAAATTCATTCTAACAGGATCTTCTACATGCAGTCATACATTCTGAGCATACAGGCCTGTTTTAAGAACCTTTTGTAGGTTATATTTTTATACTATCTATTCTAACCCCAAACTATTGAGATCTATTGGTGTTCCCTTCTTTTGTGTTCTTTGTCATCTCTTCAATAGCTATTCAATCCACTTCCTCTCTAGAAATTTCTATCGTCCCTTCAGTATGTATTATCTTGAAAAAAAAATTCCCTTTGTTCTGATCTGAATAAGATCTTCCACTGCCCCAGGTTCTTCCTCTCTGAAATAGTCCACCTCTTCCTCTTTGTCTTTTCTCATGCCTTTTGTTCGACTTCTCCTCAGCTTTTAGGGCATATTGGTAAGAATCCTCTATACTTTGCAACTTGAACAAATTGATCTCATCTTGAATAGATGTCCTCAAACCATTTAGGAACCTTTCAACCCTCTCAACATCATCATTTAAATGTCCAGATCTGATATCCAATCTATATAATTATTCGGTATACTCATTCACACTAAGATCCTTTTGCTTTAGGTTTCGTAACTTCCTAAACAAACTTACTATCCTTGTCTAAAAATATTCTTTTAGGTAATCTATGTAATCTCACAATCTCCTTGAATAATAGGTCAGCTATATGTATTGCATTTGTAGTTTTATTACAAGGTATGAAATATGACATCTTAGAAAATCTATCCACTATCACAAATATAGAATCATTACCTCTTAGTTTTTTCGGTAACCCAACTACAAAATCCATGCTAATATCTTTAGAATGTCTAGTTGGGATTGTCAAAGGCGTATACAATCCAGTATTCTGACTACTTCCTTTTGCAACTTGACAAACTCTAAAAATTTGAACAGATTTTCTTACATCCTTATGAATCTTAGGCCAAAAGTAATCCTCACTTATAAATCCATTGTCTTGTTAATACCAAAGTGTCCAGCTAATCATCCACAATGCTTCTCCTTAACCAAATTTTCCTTCATAGAACTTATAGGTATACATAACTGAATTCCTCTGAATAACATACCATCCTGAATGAAATAGTCCAACCATTTGATTTGGTATTCCACAATAGGTTCATTGCAATCTTTCCAAGGTTCTACAAAATATGGGTCATCCTTATACAAGGTCTTCAACTCATCAAATCCCAATACTTCAACTCTCTTCTCTATCAAAATAGTCCTTCTTCTACTCAAAGCATCAGAAACTTTATGTGTTTTACCACTCCTATGTTTCAACACAAATGTATAACTCTATAAGAATTTAACCCATCTCATATGTCTATGATTCAACTTACCTTGACTGTTCAGATATTGCAATGCTTGATGATCGGTGTACAACACAAACTCATTAGGCAACAAGTAATGTCCCCATTTCTTTAAAGCTTGAACTATGGCATAAAATTATTTCTCATAAACATAAGATCTCTTCTTGGCATAATTCAAATTTTCACTGAAATAAGCAATTGGTCTACCTTCTTGAGTCAACACTGCTTCAATTGCATTTCCACTTGCATCAAAGTCCATTTGAAAGACTTAATTGAAATCAGGTAAGGATAACATAGGTTGTTCAGTCACCTTTTGTTTCAAAAACTCAAAACTCCTTTGTGCTCCATGTGTCCACTTGAATTCTTTTTTGTCCCCTCTCATTGTCTTATTCATATGATTACAAACTGAACTGAAATTTCTAATGAAATTTTGGTAAAAACTAGGCAATCTATGAAATGATCTCAATAATTGTTTTAACCTTATCAAGATCCATCTTAAATCCTTCTGCAAATATCACAAATCCCAAGTATACTATTTCTTCTCTCATGAAGGAACACTGTCTAATAAATATGATACTTCTCATGGCTTAAATATAGATTAGTGCTAATACAATGCTTTAAGACCTTTTCCAAACTCAATTTAGCTTCCTCATATGTGTCACCATAAATAGAAAATTCATCCATGTATACCTCAACACATTCGTACACAAGATCAGCAAAAATACTTAGGACAGCTTGTTGAAAAGTCATTGGTGCATTGCATAATCCAAAAGGTAAGAATTTATAAGAAAACATTCTCCATGGGTAGGTGAATGTCATTTTGTCTTGGTCCTCAAGTGCGATGTGAATCTCGTTATAGACACTAAATCCATGTAGAAATGAAAATTACTTCTTTTCTAAAAGAGAATCCAACCCATGATCAATAACCAGTAGAGGAAAATGATCATTTTCAGTGGCCTTGTTCAAGGCCCTATAATCTACACAAATCCTCCATTTACCATTTGCTTTAGGGACAACCACTAGAGGGGACACCCACTAACTATATGATATAGGGTATATGAATCTCACAATCAATAGTTTTTACAACTCGTCTTTAACAATATCTCTCAAAATAGGGTTCAACCTTGTTTGGGGCTGACTTACCGCTCTATTTCCTTCCTCCACATAAATATAATGGGTGCAAGTAGTAGGGTGGATATCTCACATATCTTGATAATCCATTGAAAAATCATCTTTATGTTTTTGCAACATGGAAAGAAGGTATTTCAACTAAGAGAGGTTTAGGTTTGGATTAATGTAAAGTGTCCTTCTAGGAAGAACTTCCATGGCCTATTACTAGATAGGGGTGCTTACTGCCTATAGTGAAGAGGTGGATGGAAAGGACAGACTTGATGAGGATGGATTAAAATTGTCAAAATTTAGAAAAATATTATACATGCATGTGTGCAGTAATAGTTGATGTAGAGTAATGAAATGTTGGATGGATTCCACATTATTTACATAAGGAAAATCCCAAATGGACAATGATTAGTGCTAGCAGAATGTAAAACCATATCTCCTATCATATCATTAAATGAATAATGGTTTTGTAAAACATTATCAACAATGTTATATTATGACTATTCTTAAAATTCTCTACTTTGTTCAATGGTAAGAATGGGTAAAGAGTCATTCAGGTCAATGTTAACACACAGGGGGTCATTCGGCTCCAATAATTATTGTGCTAGTGGGTAGAGTGTCAATTTCTTTGTCTGCTCCTTGTTGGAGATCACCATGTTCCTAGACCTATAGTTCATGAAAGCATTAGTAGCTACAAGCCAAGGTCTCCCTAAAGTCAAAGGATACCCTTAGAAAAATCATAAAATCAGTGGGTTAATCCCATGAATCAATAGAAATAACAATGTCTTCTATTATAAATTATGGTTTGACCAGGGAACGGTTTTCCATTTGTAAAACTATTGGAGTGGGTATTAACCCTTGCAGGTCCAATTTTTTTGTCTCACTATTCATTACATTAATAAAAGTGTCCAAGTCTATGATTTTATTAGGGATAGTGATATTAGAAATTCTTACCTTTATTATAGGGCTTCCAAGGTCAGCATACTTGGGAATAGAAATTTTACCCGTCATGAGATTAGCAAGTTGATTGATGACTTGGATGGTCTTAGGATCTTCTTTCTTCTTTTTCTTTCACACACAAAGCTCCTTGATGGCTTTAGTGTAAATAGGTACATCTTGGATTGCCTGCAACAAAGGAATTTTAATATTAACATTTCTTAATTCTTCCATAAAATCAAACGTAGATTGAGGTTTTGCAGGTTTCGAGGTTGTTCTTAAAGTCTTCCGGGAAAGGGAGGCTCTTTGACTACTAGTTCATTAGATTCATCTTATGGTTCTTCTATCTTTGTAATGGTAGGAACTTAAAGATCTTTACCAGACCTAAGTTTAACTCCCTCGACCTCTAGAGAATTTATAGGATAAGTGGGGTACCTCGTTGCTTCATTATTATAAACAGGTTGATTCACCTTATTATTATGATTAGGTGTCAGCTTAGATGGAATAGGTGTCACCTTAGGTGGTTGATAAGAACTAGATGGATGACTAAAGGATGGAGGAATAGATGGTAACAATTTATTGTGTCGGTTGATATAGACTTATTGTTGGAGGTGGTGGATATTGTTGTGGTGTATATTGTTGTTGAGGACATGTTTGTGGAAAAGGTGAAGATGGTTGATACATGGAATATTGTAGTGGTTAAGATGGGGGTAGCAGTTATCGCCATGTTTTCCATTGTTGAGGTGCATGTGAATTTTGTTGAGGCCACTAAGTATACTATGGAAGTCGTTGTTACCACCCTCCATAGTATCCAGCTTGATTTGGGAAATCGTTGTATTGTTGAGGAAAAGGACTTGGGTTTGCAAGAATGTGGTAATCTATTGGAGGTGTTCTCCTTGGTTTTCGTGGCTTCCTTAGGGATAGAAAATAAATGGGTTCATCAATATATCCTACTTCAACCATATCTACTGGGAGAGGCTTCAAAGGAGTATGTTTGTTGGCCTCTTCTAATGAAGAGATCTTGGTTGTACCATAAGTACATTCTTCACTAGTGTGTTTCTTTCTAGAAATAGGGAAAAATATAGCTAGAGCCTTTCCAGCCTCCTCCTTCTTCCTCCTAGTATATAAGGTATCAATTTTATTGCCAACATGACTTAATAAATGAATTTTCAAATCTTCCAGCAACGTACCTAACTCTCATTTCGTGATAATTGATGCATTTCCTGAAGAGGGAAACATACTTGAGTGACTCCTTATTGAACATTGAGATCTTAAATAATTCCTGTAGATATCACAAATTTCATTAAAACTCAACTTAGAAATGTCACATTTTCCTATTAAATTTAATGTATCAATAGTTTCATCTCTAATTCCTCTAAGAAACAAAATTTTAATGGTATCAAGAGTCAAATTGGGTCATCAATATCTTTGCAAATTGAATGCAAAGTGTTCAAGGAAATCTTTGACTAATTCATCTTCTTTTTGAATTATGCAAAAAATCTCATTTCACACTTATTTCATCTTACAATATTCTTGATATTTTATCAAGAATGTTTCCTTCATTTCTTCCCATATTTTGATATTTTGTAGACTCATGAACCATCACAATGCCATGTCTTTCAAGGTGGCTGGAAACAACATAAGCTTTTGTGTATGACTTTGATTATTATAGTTGTGACAAAGAATGCCAAATTTAAATAAAAATATGTTAGGATCCTCAGCAATCAAACCTCTAAAAATAGGCAAAGCGGAGTGTGGTATATTCTTCATGGGAGCATCATCTGCAAGATGGACAATAGGAAATTCAAAGGTAATAGGTTTATTTTGTACCAATGCTCTATCTCGCCTATGACCATTATTGTTGTGACCACCTAAGTTTTCTCCCCCACAATTTCCCCCACCAAGGTTTTCTCCATTGTTTTCACCCATTTTTAATTCAAATTCTATGAGGTTTACAAGTCCCCAAGGAGTCAAGTGGACTGAAAATGGTGTTCCCATTGACTAATATAGCTTAATACACAATGTGATCTATTGAATGTTGGCTAATACATATAAATGATCAATAAAAACATCCTCAAACACGCTCCATATCCATAAATCACACCATAATCCTTCGCAACACACTACACCACCATGTCAGCCAAGGACAATAAGAACAACAACACTTCTCATAAAAAATATCAAATCTGATCACATAATCTAACGTGATCAAACAATATTAATAGGACACAATCTAGAAACTGTTGTATTACATAACTATCTAACTTTTGTATTACCCAACAACAGAAAAGTCAACAAGCAATATGAAATTACACGACATCAACAAGAACAACTCTATCTCATAATTCATACTCGTCTTTGCACTGTTCATCGGGAACACTAAAAAAAACCACTTTCATAAAATAAAAATAGCTTTCCAGCATCCAAATCACGAACTACTCGAGATGAGGACACACGTCCATGTCCTGAACTCACCACCAAGTTAGCAACCAAGAAAATTGTGTAACTGATCCAAACACTAAAATATTGTCTCTTCCTGAACAACCAATATACTAATCTCTGATAAATCCTTCATAGCTCACTCAAATCACTATGAAAACCTATGTAAGTTGACATAGACCATCTATACCTTTGCAGCAGTTGATATTCAATATAGTAGCCATACCATAGTAATCATCTCACTGAACATCTCAGGAACATTGTCACCAACAATAGGAATATGTTGACATCAATGACAAAACATTAATGCCAGCACATATATGACCAATCTCAAAAATATCTCAACAGCATTGGTCCTAACTTAAAACACTAAGGTTTCACGACTTTAATACCTTTCCTCGACAACTGCGCCAAAAATGTTGGGTAAAAATGTGGTTTAAATTACTTCTTGTATTAACTTGAATTGGACCTATATGGAGTTCCTCAGTTTATACCTAATATGTCAATCTAGGGTCATAGACTAATATTGAAAGATATTATGGCAGTCTTCCGAACGGATGAAGGTAATGAATTAAGTGGGAATGAAATGCCTACTATCAAACTCTTAATCTTAATTACTTGAAAATATCAACTTAACTATATCCTCAATACCAATCATAACATATTAGAAATACCTTAATTATAACTAATTGAATATATGATGCAAATTAGATGAAACTCAGAATATGAATCAAACACCCTTAATGTTGTTAAGCACACTTATTCATAATGGTTTTCCAATGACAAGAAGTTCAGACTTTGTAATGTGACATAATGTCGTACAAACAATTTCATTACAAAAAATAGAACACAGTTAAACCAGAGATAGAATATAAGAACAAATCAAACAATCCACACTTAACAACTAGAATGAAAAAAGATTAAACTTCCCTTTTTTATACAATGAAATAAATTGATCAGACCTCTCAAAAGATATTCAAATAGCGATCTAACCTTAATGATTTTTTTACCGATAAAGAACGAGATATCACAACATGGTATCTAATGCACATGATGTAAAAGGGAAACCAAACTACATAATAAACACAACATAAACACATATAAAATAGTGTCACCAAGCGTCCCCAAGAGTGATCCCTCCTCTAGTTTGCAAGATGAGTTTGATAAGACCAATTATCTATGCCAAGTCTACTTCTATTCACCATCAATTTAATACATATGAATTAGGATATCATCAGTTTGTATCATAACATATATATACAAATGAGAAGTCTAAGTTTAGATAAGATCTCATTTTATGGTCTATGGCCACTAAATCAAGATCATTAATAATTTTAGTTCATTATAAGTCTTTAACTAAAATGAGCCAAAATATAATACTAGTATGTTTTAGCCGCAGACCTTAAACTCAAAAAAAGACAAGACCTATTACATGATATTATTGGCCACAGGTCATAGTCCATAAACAAACTGCAGCTATTTCCATGCAAAATTAGGAAGCACTTGTAACTCCCGTTCCATGCTCAATCGTATCCTTCGATCTTCATCTTGGAGACAATGCCCTATTTTCAATCAAGTTATAATTAATATATCCATGGTAAATGAAAAGGAAGCATATTTTTAATCCTTTAAACTTATTAAATATTCCTTATTTTCTTATACTAATTAGTGGAATAAGGACTAGAAAAGACAACAAAATGGACCAAAAAAGAGACATAAATAATCATAGAGAAAGACATATTTAACACCCATCAACAACTATAGGTCTCTCTACCTTTGCACATATTTTGGTGGACATTGGTATCTCTACTCCTCTCCCTAGAGATTTGGTTCTCATGGTGGGGGATAGGCCATGGACTCAAGTGGTGGATTATGAGGGCATCTCATTTTGATGTCATTTATGTTTCTCTACTATTCACTTGGCAACTGATTGTTCTATCTTGTGGTACAAAGGTTACCACTTGTTGGAAAGACTCTTGTGAGGAACATTTGACTATCCTAGCTTCTGATTCCTCCTCTAATGAAGAGTTGTAGGCTAATTATGAGGTTGAGGCTCCTGCTGCAAATCTGGTGATGCTCTTGTTACAAATCTAGGTGATGCTCATGTATAGTGGAAAAAGGAATTAAGAGGTAGATCCAATTTCCTATGGCACATTAGGAAGGAACATGACCCACTAGGCTCATGGGGACTTAAGCATTGAGTGAGTGCAATGACCCTTCATTATAATGATTAAATAAGTTAATTTAGAGGACTATGATTAGATGATGTAAGATAAAAGACTAAATAGGCAAAAATTACAAGTTTCAGAATACATAGAGTAACAAAAAAAGAAAGTCACCTAGACGTACCAAAAATAGAAACCAGATAGCATTAATGACTTGTGATTTCTATTTGAGGTTGATTTGTAGGGAAGAGGTTGCCTAAGGCATTCTGTTCTCGGGAAGAGGGTGAAAAAGAAATCCTATTCCCAACACTTTTAACTACGCTTAGTTATAGAATGTCCATCAGATTATGTACTTTTCATATTTGGTCCCAATATGTTCACCACTTGTACTTGCACACATAAAAAATGGGAAAAAGGGTAGGGTTTTGCTTTAGTCAAACCCCAATTCAAAATCAACCTTGAAATGAAATAAAATAAATGAAATCATGCTATAATATAGCAGAGGCTAGATCTAAAAAATGAAGTATATCATACCTTGGAAATGCAATGATTATTTTAATGTGATTAGGTATTTTTATGCAATAGCTTTAACTTTACACAAAAACCTAAAAGGAAATCATGAAAGAAAAACCTTGTGTAATGGATTTTGTAGTTGCCATAATCCTTGATGAAGAGAGAGAGATGAATGAATTGAAGAGTTTAAGACTTAGATACTTAAATGAATGTAGATGAATGTTTGCATAATGATATTCTTCCTTGATGGTGAACTCCTTTGCTTGGCCTCAAATGAGGAAAAGAATCTTGATCCATGGAGAAGATTGCCTTGAAAACACCTTAGAATGTGTGAGATCTTACTTGAGGGTGATCAGATGCTAAATTGTAAGAGAGACCTTTAAATCTTGATTATAGTTACCAAAAAGAGGAGAGATAGATTATTTTTATACCTCTCACAATATTTTGGGGCTCAAAACTTGAAGGAGGCTAACATAAATTTAGGAATCCTGCTAAATTAATGATATAGGCCCCCAATTTAAATTATAAGAAAAACATCAGGGAAGAGGATGGGCATCCTCTTCCGACCAATCAAGCTTAAAATCATAATCATAGGTCCCACTTAATGAGGGGATGTCATATTTTGAGTTACAACTGATTGCAGGGTCAAGAAGAAGCACAAAGGCCACAAATAGGAAGATAGGGCCTATGTGATTAAATAATCATTCAATTGGTGAAATAATAAAGGATCACACTTACAACAAGGGATCACATTGATTTTGGTGAAATTTAATTAACACGGGACTCGTATTTGAATTTAAGTGTTCATTAAGTGTCACATGAAGTCCTATTATGCATGCTAAAATGGAAATACACTAAGGTGGGTGCTAAACAATTATGAAATTGTGCACACTTATAAAGTGCTTACAATTTACAAAGATACATTTATCCCCCACTTTAGTAGGAGTGTGATTCCACCTCATGCTCACGAGAGAGAGAGAGAGAGAGAGAGAGAGAGAGAGAGAGAGAGAGAGAGAGAGAGAGAGAGAGAGAGGGNAGAGAGAGAGAGAGAGAGAGAGAGAGAGAGAGAGAGAGAGAGAGAGAGAGAGAGAGAGGTTATCATTAATTTTAAGGACACTAGACCCCAAACAAAGGATCTTAGCTCGTACAACCATGTGAAAGGACACATAAATCAAAGAAAAAAAGACTAAATCTTACTAAAGTTCCAAGTCAATTAGTTGAAGGGACCTCGGTGAACCTTATGTCTCAACCGCTAGTATCACACTCAGAAAGCTATTGCAAGAGCACAAGAGATCGCATCGAAAAGGCAAGAGCATACGCCAAGGATAAGACAACACTTCATGATCTAACCCACTAGAAAATATATGAGAGTATGGAAAAAGAGAGAGACCGTGAATCCAAAAGTATAGCAATTCATGTTATGCTAGGTGACCCATGGGAGAGAAGAGGAGGAAAGAGTGGAAAAACTAGATAGTAGTATTAAGATAGTTCCACTCATCCTAGAAGAGAGCTTGATGTGAAGGTGGAATTGATGGTCTAGAAAGATGTTTTATGTTATTCAAATTTGCCATGGAAAAACTACGTACAGGGTATCTTATCCTAATGAAAGAATTGTCTCCTTAGGGAATTTATAAAAAGGGGATAATTCCTATAGAAATCATAGTCTCCACAGGGATCCATGAAAGTGATCGTTCCTAAGGAAAGAATAGTTTCCTTAGGGATCTATGAGAGCAATCAATCCTAAGGAAAGCATAGTCTCCTTGGGGATCTATGGAAATGGTCATTCCCAAAGAAAGCATAGTCTCCTTAGGGATCTATGAGAGA
Organism: Thuja plicata; assembly: GCA_018584345.1. Classification (NCBI taxonomy): domain Eukaryota; kingdom Viridiplantae; phylum Streptophyta; class Pinopsida; order Cupressales; family Cupressaceae; genus Thuja; species Thuja plicata. The sequence goes on from MU224754.1 coordinate 618,769, forward strand.
AACCAGTCCTAAGGAAAGCATGGAATCCTTAGGGATCCTGAGGTTTCATGATGTACAAGGAGGATACATATATGTTTCCCTCCTTATGATGGTGACATAGGACTATCGTGGCATCATAAGGAAAAGAGAACAAGGATACCTACTTCCTATTAGAGTTTAGGAAGATATAAGCAATACACAATATTGAAATAATGCAAAAATTAAGAGAAGACAAAAAATACAATAACACAAATATTTAACATGGTTCACCCAATATGGGCTACATCCACCAAAGAAATAGTCGTCCACTTATTTTATTATCCAGCTAAGAGAAAATTACAATCTAATCATTTCACATTACACCATCACATATTTATAGGCCTTTTAGGCAATTTGCCAATGTTAGTTAACCAATTAACCCTAAAAAGGCTTGACAAGTTAACCTAGGAAAATACTTGATGGGTTAACCAAGCTTGATGAGTTAACCTGGGGAAATGATTAACAAGTTAACCAAAAATGTTTGACGAGTTAACAAAAAAAAATCTTTGATCAGTTCCCCAAACCTCGTGATTGCAAAAAGTATACAGTATAGCATGATCAATCGCAACATACCAATAATCTCCCATTTTGAGACTAATCGGGATCCACAGTAAACAATCCCCCACTTGGAGACTAGTCCTTTAGCAACACCACTATGCCTAAAGATCCCACTGGATTGACGCGCATGGGCTGGATTGTTTCTCATTTCCACTATGATCAAGCTTGAAGAGAAAAATAAACTGAGAAAGAAGTCATTTTCTCTCGAGTTACTTCCTTCGTCAACATATCTGCAGGATTCTTTCTAGTGTGTACCTTATCTGGCTTCAACTATCCATCCTCTAAAACTGAGTGTATGAAATGGTACCGAAGTTGTATGTGTTTGGTCTTAGAGTGAAGGGTTGAGTTCTTTTCTAGGTGAATCACACTCTAGCTGTCACTATACAACCTACTATGCTCTTGTGTCTTTTCCAATTGCTCCATGAATTTTTACAACCAAATCATCTCCTTACTAGCCTATGTAGCAACAACATATTCAGCTTCTATTGTTGAGAGTGCTACAACATTTTGCAATCAAGAAACCCAGCTAACCATTGTGCCACCTAGAGTAAAAACATGCCATGTAGTGCTCCTCCTGCTATCAATATCTCCCACTAAATCTAAATCAACATAGCCTTGTAAAGTGGAATGGGAGCCTCCAAAACATAAAGACTGAGTTTATGTACATCTCAAATACCTGAGAATCCACTTTAGTGCATTATAATGCTCTGTTCCAGGATTGTTCATATACTTTCTCACAACTCCCACTGCATGTACAATATCTAGCATTGTACACACCATGGCATTTATCAAGCTATCATTTCATCATATTTCTTGGGGCTCATTTATTTGTACAATTTAAAATGAGTAGGCAAATGTGTACTAACTAGTTTTCATCTTGCATCTAAAATTTGTGCAACATCTTTTCGATGTAATCAATTTGAGACAATGTTAATGTGTGATTTTTCCTATACCTAGTTATTCTCATACCAAGGATTTTTTTTGTTGCACCCAAATCCTTCATAGCATATGGTTGTGCTAATTTTTGTTTAAAGTCATTTATATGGTGCATATTAGACCCGATAACAAGCATATCATCAACATATAATAATAGGATGATATAGCTACCATTATCCAATCTCTTGAAATAAACACAATGGTCAGAATGACATCTGTTGTAACCTTGTTCAGCCATAAAACTATCAAATTTCAAATACCATTGTCGAGGTTCTTGTTTCAGTCCATAACAAGCTCTTCTTCAACCTGCACACTAAATTTTCCTTATCTTTGACCTCATATCCTTGGGGTTGCTGCATATAAATCTTCTCCTCCAAATCTCTATAGAGAAAACCTATCTTGACATCTAATTGTTCCAAATGAAAATCTTCTATGGCCACATGACTTAGAATAGTTTGAATTGTTGTCATTTTAACAATAGGAGAAAATATCTCATCAAAATTAATACATTTTTTCTATGCAAAACCTTTGACCACAAGTCTAGACATGTATCTTTTTTTTCCTCCATGTTCTTACTTTTACCTATAAACCCATTTGTTAAGCAATGCTCTTTTACCTTCAGGAAAATCAACTAACTCCCAAGTTTGATTTTATATCAAGGATTCCATCTCCTCTTTCATTCCTTTCTCCCACTTTTTCCTAGTTTCAACCTTCATTCCTTCTGCATAACTTTCTGGCTCACTAGAATCGGTCAATAAAACATAATAATGAAGGATAATATCATTTAGGAAGCCCACTTATCCTGGAAGATATTCTTACTAGAGTGTGAGGAACCTGTGGTGCTTCTAGTTGTTCAATTTTTTCTGGCACTATTGGTGCCACATTTACTGGGATTTCATCAAGCACCATGTGTTCTGTGTGTTCCTCTTCTTGCTTATTTCCCTGCATATGATCCTTGTAGATGAATTTTTCATTGAAAATGACATCTATACTCCTAATGATTTTGTGATTCTCAAAATCCCACAAACTATGACCAAAATAATTAACGCCATATACAATGAAAGTACAATTCTTGGATTTTTCCTCAAGCTTTGATCTATTTTCTATATCAATATGGACAAATGCTTCACAACCAAAAGTTTTCATAAATGAGTAGTTTACCTTTTTACCTATCCATGCCTCCTCTAGAATACCACCATCCAAGGAACTTGAAGGCCCTCTATTTATCAAGTAAACAACAATATCTACAGCAAAAACTGCAAAGGCAATCGTGTATGCAAACTCATACTCCTTGCACGCTCCATGATAGTTATGTTCATCCTTTCAGACACACTATTTTCTTGTGGGGTTCTAGGAATTGTCTTTTGTCTATGAATATCATGGTATGAACAATAACTATTAAACTCTCTAATGCAGTACTCACCTCCATTATCTGATATGAGACACTTCAACTTGTTTCCTATCTCATTCTCAATTAAAACTTTCCATTTCTTAAAGAATTTAAATCCATGATATTTACTTGGAATGAAATAAACCCAAGTTTTCCTAGTTGCATCATCAATAAAAGTAACATATAATAAGACCCACCAAGTGATGGTACCTAGGCTAGTCCTCATACATCAGAATGGACAAGCTCTAACTTTTCACTTTTATTTTCCTTCCCTACACTAACAAATCTGACCCTCTTTTGTTTTCAATAAACACGTTTTTCACAAAAAACCAAATCAACTTGTTTCAAACTTGGCAATAAATTCTTTGAATGGAAAAGCTTCATCCCCATCTCACTCATGTTCCCAAGTTGATTGTGTCATAGATTTGTATATGATCCTATGGAAACTAGGGAAATAGAATAATCAGTATTACCAATACATAAATACAATGTACCTACCTTTTCCCCTTCGCTATTACCAATGAACCTTTAGTAACCTTCCATGAATTATTTATGAATTTGACTGTGCAACCATCACTTCCCAATTGTCATGTTGATATTAAATTTCTTCTCAAATGAGGAACATGTATCACCTCTTTCAACAGTCATTGATTACCATTTGGTAATTTTATCTGTATGTTTCCCTTTCCAACAATTTTGCATGGTGCACTCACCTAAATAAACATGTCCAAAGTCACCTTGAACATAGTCTAGAAAATATTTTATATGGGGTGTTGCATGAAAAGAATCCCCTGAATCTAACACCCAGGAATCAGTAATATTATCCAAAGAAAGTATCAAATTATCTTGTAACACATCACCTGCTACATTTGCTTCCTTGTTATTTTCTTGTTGTCCATCTCCTTGTTTTTTCTTTCAAGACCAACAATCTTTCTTTAGATGTCCTTTCTTTCCACAATGTCAACACTCCATATTTATGCTAGATTTGGATCTGACCTTCCTAGATTTCCCATCATTACCTAGGCTCTTTCATCTTACCCTTTGTTGTCCCTTGTTCTCAACAGTCAAAGCATTACTTGATGTGTCACATGTTCTTTTATGTCGCATTTCCTCGCTAAGGATAACACCAACAACATCGTCAAACTTTAAAGTGTTTGAACCAGAGACAGAGTTACTTATAGCCATGACCAAGACATTCCAACTTTCAGGCAATGAGTATAAAATCAGCAAATCCCTAACCTCATCATCAAAATTTACTTTTACAGAACTTAACTAACTAGTAAGCATGTTAAACTCATTTAAATGATTAGCAACAGACCCACCTTCTGGCATCTTCATATTAAATAAATGTTTCATAAGAAATACCTTATTTGAGGCCAAGGGTTTCTCATACAATTTTCTATTGCATTTATTAGACCCTTTGTTGTTTTTTTCTATATTGAAAATCATTGACGATGTCAGGCACAATCATATTGCTCCTAGTGCCTTCCTATCAAGAACCTCTCATTGTTTATCTGACATAGTCGGTACCTTCTTTGCTTTTCCACCCATCGGTTCTGATATAGATAATCACCCATTTGCATCTTCCATAACCGGTAGTTTTGGCCATTGAACTTAGCAACCTTAAGCTTTCTTTTCTTTGTCATTGCTCCCACTTGAATCTGAGATTTCCTGCCAAATCATTGAAGTATACACCACTCTGATATTAGTTGCTAGTGTTTAGGATAATATGAGCAATAAACAATATTAAGAAAATGCAAAAATTAAGAGAAAACAAAAAAATACAATATCACAAAGATTTAACATGGTTCATCCAATATGGGCTACATCCACAAGAGAAATGATGTCCACTTATTTTATTATCTAGCAAAGAGAAAATTACAGTCTGATCATTTTACATTACACTGCCACATATTATAGGTCTTTTAGGTGGTTTACCAATGTCGATTAACCAATTAAACCTAAAAATATTGATGAGTTAACCTAGGGAAATACTTGACAGGTTAACCAAGCTTGACAAGTTAACCTGGGGAAATTCTTGATGAGTTAACCAAAAATGTTTAGCGAGTTAACCCAAAAAAAATTCAGGTTGTTGCCCCGAACCCCATGAATTGCAAAGAGTGTACAATATAGCATGATCAATCGCCACATACCAACACTTCCAACAACAAGGAGATGTCCTTAAACAACAATATATACCATAACCTTAGTAAAGAGGGGAAAATCTTGTTAGCCAAAGAATAGATATTTGTGAAAGAATATCAACAAGCGAGAAGAGACCCTTGAAAGGAAGAGATCTTGTCTATAGTACATCTACCTTCTAGAGGAATTCTCAAACAAAGATAACATCTTTGAGATAAAGAGGTGGAGGAGAACAAGAATACGCCCTTTTAGCCCCCTATTGCTAGGTGAACAGGGGATTCTTGATGAAGGATGACACACTTTAAGCCCCCAAGTATGGGTTTTTTTTTAGGATAGACATGCGCTTTCAAGCGAGGAAAAAGGTTGTAAATCTCCTGGAAAAAAAAAAAAAAGAGAAGATCCGTACATGAACAAACAACTCCATGCAAGAAAGGATGTCATGTGACAAACAAATGCTATATAATAGAGAGAAAGTAAATCCTTAGAAAGGAATAAGAGATTGATAAGTGAAACCTTCCCCCCCCCCAAGGGTGAGGCGAGGAAAAGATAACACCTTATATACCCTAAGTAACAGATCTTTTATAATAGATGTGAGCTTTCAAGCAAGGATAAGGTTATTAACAAGGATTTAAAAATACTAAAAAAGAGAATATCCTCGTGTAAAACAAATAAATCCATGCAAAAAGGATATCACATTATAAAAGAAACAAGTCAACAAAAGGGATAATGGGTATTTTAGAAAGAAAGAGAAAATGAGGAAGGAGGATCAAGTATACACAATTTCCCTATTGCTAGGTAAAGGAATACTTGGCAAAGGACAACACATTATGCACCCCAAGTCAAAAGATCATTTATAATAGACATTCACTTTCAAGCAAGGAAAATATTGTAAATTGGGGTTTAAATCTCCGAAAAAAAGAAAAGATTATCATGTAAACAAACAACTCCATGCAAGAAAGAATATCATGTTATAAAAGACACAACTCAACAGAGGGAGAAAATGAGTCCTCAAGAAAGATTAGAGATTGAAATAGTATCCTTTCCCCCTCCCCCACCCCCCAAATTTGGAGACGATGAATAATAAAGAGTTATGTTTCTCAGAAAGTGTGATTGCACCTAAAATAAAGGATAGGCTAGCAATGTCACATGGTGAGGAGCAATATAATAAGAACATAGATGTTATTTAGAATAACCAAGACAGAGATAGCATTCAATGTTACATGTTATTTGAATCGTACCACGATCAATGACTTCTTAAATTTTACACTTCAAATCATAACATTCATTAGTCCTATGACCACAAATTTGATGATACATACAAATGGAAGGATTGTCTTTCTTGTGTTTATTATTTTTTACTTGTTTTTTAGAGGAAGAGTAATTAAGTTGGCATTGAAAAGCTCAAGCCAAATATTCCCTTTATTGTGATGAGAAATTAGGAGAAGAATATGTAGATTGATTGAACAAATGGGAAGGTTGGAAACCTAGAGCTTGTTTGGACAAGTGTGATGTAGATTTCTCAGGGTTTGCAATGTTGTGTTGCACATATCCTATACCATGTCCAGCATCAAAGTTAGAAATATCAAAAACAGAAGGGTTGCACTCAGGTGGAATTAGATTGAAATTTAAAGAGGACCAATCAATATCCATACATGTGTCAAAGTAAGGGATTTGAGTCTCAAATTCAAGGATTTTTTATTTTTAGTACAGAAGGTGGGTGTAAAATATAAGGTTCCCCAATCACCATCTTGAAGAGTTGATGGTGTGGTTGTTTGTATTAGAGAAATAATAGTATTGAGTTGATTAGGGTCTTTATTTGCTAATGTTTCATTTGTAGAAAATCTTCTTTTTCCTAACTATGTTCATAAATAAGGGAGACTTTAGGAGAGGGGCAAACATCATTCATTAATGTCTCATCTCTAGAGGGAATGTTATTGCAATGGATAGGAAGAGGAATTGTCAATCATATCACCCTCTTCTACTACAAAATCAACCTCTTTCACCAAAATACTCTCATGGGGGAGGTGCATATCAAGAGAATAATAAACATCATTCTCCAATGGTTTGTCCCGAAGAGGGAGATCATTGAGGGAAGTGTTAAAAGTATATGCTTGCATTAATATGTTCTTTTGAGGGAGAGTAACTTTGAGAGAGAAATCGCTAATAGGTTCATAAAGGGGATTCTTATAGATCTTAAACCCTTGAATCATATTAAGAAACTTTTGGTAAAAGGATGGTTTAGGAGTCATCGATGAAGACTTAATAGAGATGAAATCATTAAGGGATTTGTCCAACATATCAAATTCATCACTACAAAAGAGTTTATCAAAGGTGGTAAAACTTTGTAAAAAGAAATCCGACCTTTTGTAATGCAATAAATTAATGTAATGAAACATAGCATAAAAGGGCTAATCTAAAAACGCATAACAATGCATGAAAAGAAATAATTATGTATATTTATTTTTTAAAACATGCAAATGAAATGCAAGAATGAACTAAATCTACGAAATAAAGTGCAATTTTCATGTCTTTTGTACTAATGAATACAAAAATAAAACTACAATTCAAAACTAAATGCATAAAATGGAACAATACCATGCAAACAAAGTAGATCTAAACACCAAGTCAAAAGTGGAAATGCTTAAGTGTTTATATCCTCTTTCTAAATCCCCCTGGGTTGCTACTATTCTAGAAGCCTCTAACAACCCTAATAGTAAGAAGTGTATTGAATGCCCAAGATTTCATCAGGCCTCCCCCTCCACTAGCAATTTGACTGGTAAAGTTCTTCCCCGGCTAGTCACTCCTACCTCTGGTGTTCCTACCTCTTATAGCATAAAATCCACCCCAAAAACTCCCCACAATGGGCATAACCTGGCAACTCAAGGTCTCTGTGACCTAAAACATAACCCTTGCTCTGGAAATTAAGGTAAATAGTGCAAGTTGTAGAAACAAAAAATTACCCCCACCAAGAAAATGAAGACCCAACTATGAATTGAGGAAATCAATATTGAAGAGCTGGCTCAAGATAACAAAGAGGTTAAGAATGTCGATGGTACTAACCCCAAAAGATCCAAAAGACTTGTGGGTCATCCCATGACTAAAGGCAAAGCAGTGGTTAATGTGGATGTTGGTAATGAAGGAAATTTTGATACTGAGGAAGACAACAATGAAACTAGGGGTGACAGGTAAAGTGCAAAATATATCATAAGTAAGTAATATGAGAACACTAACTTACAAGACTTGACCACACTAAGATAGCCTCGACGTACCTACCTAGAGATGACCACACATGTACCAAATGTGATACTACTATTGATGAACTTGCAATGCTCAATGTCAAGGTGCTATACCTGAAGAAGTTGGTTAACATTTCTTAATTCAACTCAAAAGTCGTGTTCAAATCAGCCACAACTCTCTACTTGTTGCAAGAGGAGCTTGGGAAAGATAGTGACAAGGAAGTGAAGCATAAGGAACTATTGAGGTTCCTCATTGAAGACTAGGCCAACTCTTTGGCTAGCCATCCCCTTGCTTTCTATTTTTTTGGTGTTTTTTATCTTTGCGGAAATCAATATTGAGGAGATGGCTCAAGATAACAAAGAGGTTAAGAATGTCAATGGTACAAACCCCAAAAGATTCAAAAGACTTGTGGGTCATCCCATTACTAAAGGCAAGGCAATGGTAAATGTGGATGTTGGTAATGAAAGAAATTTTAGGTGAAGTGCAAAATACATCATAAGCAACTAATATGAGAACACTAACTTACAGGGCTTGACCACACTAAGACAGCCTCAATGTGCCTACCTAGAGAATACCACACATGTACCAAATGTGATACTACTATTAATGAACTTGCCATGCTCAATGTCAAGGTGCTAGACCTGGAAAAGTTGGTGAACATTTCTTAATTCAACTCAAAAGTCATGTTCAAATCAGCCACAAGTCTCTATTTTGTTGCAAGAGGAGCTTGGGAAAGATAGTGATAAGGAAGTGAAGCATAAGGAACTATTAAGGTTCCTCATTGAAGACTAGGCCAACTCTTTGGCTAGCCAATCCCTTGCTTTCTATTTTTTTGGTGTTTTTAATCTTGGCGTTCAGTGTCTATAATATGTTGCTAGTTTTATTCTTTTAATATTACTTTTGATATTAAGATTGTTTTAAGACTTTTATGCACTATTAATATTTTGTTAATGGCATGTTAAACTGGTTAAATTGCGTCGGGCAATATTGTAGGCTTAGCATCCTTATTAAGCATTTAATATCAAAAACATCAACATATTAGAAACCACAACATAGCGTTGACCGCACAAGGTCCCTCTCCCTTTTCTTTGATAGGTGACTGACGTTCAACATCTATAATTCCATGGATATCACTTTAACAATTAAAATACAAGAAAGCCATATCATAAACTTATTTAAGACCCATAGTTCCATTACTATCACTAGTAAATTAAATAAGAGCTCTTGACCTAACCAACCACCCTAAAGAATTATCACATCACAACCAAAATCTCACTTCAAAATAAAACCATTGGACTAGAAGACTTCTAAGCTATCAAATGTCATTTTCAACTTCAATAAATGTAATCATCTATCTTATCATTTTTGTGCCTATTTACTCTTATAATTAATATATGGTCTAGCTGCTTTCACTTGCTACTTCATATAGAGTGACTGAGAAATTATTCTATAATTATTAACATCATTAATCAACTACATATTTTTGAGTCAAATTCATTGATACATACTTTGTGGTTCACACAATCTTTTTTTTATGAAAATGAACGATTCACTTGACACATTCTATTTAATTTGTTTTGTGATATTAATATCGTAATTCAACTACATAGTTTCGAGTAGAATTCAATGATCCATAATACATAATTCATTGGTAGTTTATACAAATTCATTTCTCATGAAAATGAACAATTCACTTGAAACACGTCCTATCTAAGTGATGCTCACAAAAATTGAACATCAAAACTTTTCCAAGAGATCATCTATCCCAATGCTACTTAAACTCAAGTACACTTAACTTACTAATACATAAGTAATTCCACTCACTTTTTTATATATAAATAAATTATTTTAATGATAAATCAAATATTCCAATACATTGAGATTACTAGACGTCCCCATAGCATTCTTATGGTAAAACTTACTAGACATCCATCAAAATAAAATGATAAATCAAATATTCCAATACATTGAGATTATAATTCTAGATTGTTATAAAAACAAACCCAAACTTCATCTTTCATGAATTGTGGAGAACTCGTACCTAATATAAATATACAAGAATAATGGCTATAAAAAAGCTCCATAAATTTTATGGAGAGCAACATAGCCCATGAGCATTCAATTGTAAACCGCCGACTATTTTTAACATCTAGTTTAGAGATAGAATTGGAGGGTACAATAAATTCTTTCACAAAAGATGTTAACGCATCAAAGATGATTACTAAAAAAACACAACCTTCCATTCAATATTTTATTAATTTACTATCTAAAATCAAATAATAATATATATGAAACTAAAATCTTGTTGCAAGCTAACCTTCGAGATTTTAAGATTTGATATAAGTTGGAAATTTTATAGAAAAAGTTTGGTGAAACAAACCCTAAAACTTATCTCTGGAAGTAGGAAATGATTCCGTTTATCTATATATTAATCCTCGTGTTTGAAACGTTTTGATAGCTCACAAGAAGATCAAAACATAATTTGTATCCTTATCCTATTTTTGACGCAGTCAATTACTTATCCGATATGGATTACACTCGAACCTCAATAAAACAGAGAAAATTTATAAGAATGTCCATTGTCTGATGGTCCAGCTACAATTTTGGTCCAATGGAAGTGCGACACATAGGTTGCTAGTATAAAATAACATTTCTTATTACTCCTGTTAAGGTCTCTGATGTTACAGAACAGCTGTTCAGACAAATACAAAATGGTTAACAATTCCTAACTTAATTAGATGGATCCCCACAGAGATGTCATAAGAATGCTATTATTATGCACGTAGTTTTAACAGGTTACCTTCTCTTGGTAAATTGGCATTGCTTCAGTTCTATCACAGAATGCATCGTATTAGCTACATCTTGTGTGTACAGAATGAAAGCAAATATGACAAAGGTAAAGATGGCCCAGCTATAACTTCACGGTGTGAAAGTTCAGCCAAGAAAGGCAATATTCCTCTACTGACTTTGCAACCGTGACACGGAGAAGCTCTTCATAGGTCTCGTTGCTTGAGAGTGGACGACATATGAGGAAATTAGGAATAACCCGGGTAGATTTAAATGTCTAGTATGAAAGATAGGGAAGACATTTGAAGAAATTAGGCATCTCCTATATCTCTATGCGGCTGCTAAATTACATTTTCTGTTTAAATGAGTGTGTCCCCTTAAATGAGTGTGTCCCCATGCAAATTTTCAATCGTCGAAAAAGGATAAATTGGAATCTTTCCCTATTTTAGTGGAACAATTTAGGAATTGGAATCAAGTATTGAAAAAATATGGGGGGCTTGAAATAAACAGCCACTGCTTATTGAAATAATGTTATGTGACTTCACAAATTTATTTCCCTCCTTTTTTATTGCCTCTTTTTCTACCCAAAACATATTGTTACTAATTTTATTCAAAAATACAATTAAAGATAAAATAAGCAGCAAAATTTCACAATCATGAGGCCACCAGCTCCACAAACTGCTGCTAAAAAACTTGAGCAGCCGCTGCTAGCCAAAATAAACTTCTATTTTCAAAGAAGAAATTATTTAAGAAGCACTCGCTGAAATTTTTTAAGAAGCCCCCCTCCATAGGACCCCCCACCCTTTGCAGCTACATGGGGACCTTTCCTAATAAGAGTTGAATATTTAGTACAAGGGCTGGGGAACACATGAGGAAATTAGTAGGTAAAGTTAAATGTTTAGTACAAATGCTAGGGGAGACATTTGAGGAAATTAGGAATCTCCCAGGTAGAGTTAAAAAGTTTAGTACAAAGGCTAGGGAAAACACTTCGAGGAAATTTGGAATCTCCCAGGTGTCAGATGTTTAGTACAAAGGCTAGGGAAGTCATATGAGGAAACTAAGAATCTACCAGTTTAAGTTTTAATCTTTAGTACAAAGGCTAGGCCGAGGTGTTTTGTGTTGTGCTGATCCTGTTCAGGATGATTCTCTTTGAATGATTCAACTCATGATGGAAAATGATGTTTGTAAAGATGAGCATCCCTTGCTCTTCAACAAACTGCTGATCCTGTTGCGGTTTTATCATTTATATACAGTTGATGTACTCATGATGGAAAATGATGTTTGTAAAGATGAGCATTAGAACGTCTCCCTTGCTCTTCAACAAACTCCTGATCCTGTTGTGATTTTATCATTTACGTAAAGTTGATGTACTCGGAAGTGGATCTATGGTGGAGTTCAAAATTTCCAGAGGGTTGAAGTGTTTGAGTCATGATTACCACTCACTTCTCCATCATATGCAAATAATGGAAAAAAAAAAATTGAATTCAAATGTAATACAAGAATCATCCACACCATTTATTAGAGTATAAAAACATTTCAAAGTTGCTTACAAACTACAAACCACTACTTCAAGAAGCTCCTTCATTTACTTTATCCAAAGCCTTTTCTACCTACCTGCACCAATCAAGACAAGAAAGATTCAACCAAACTACAATCTTCTTCAGAGATATCAGAAGAGAAATAAAATTCAAGTTCATTGACTGCATTATATTGCAATAGAAAAGACTCATTTTAACATGCAGAATCCCTGAACTGGACACTCAGAGAGCAGAAACGACATTATTAATGTTCTGATAAAACATTAAGTGGTTTCGCCAATATATTTAAACGCCTCACTGAAACTTCTTGAGCCGGGAAAAACAAATGTTTAAGCAGTATAACTCGGAAAAAGTTTAGGATTGCTTTCAATGAAACAGTGCAGTATATGCAAGAGTCTTCTTGGAGAACATTATATTTTCCAGTTCTCTAAGAGAAATGACCAAATCGAAGACTGTTTTTAAGAAACATATAAACAAACCTTGAGCAAGGTTAGAATGCTAAACTTGCTGGAAATTGAAACCTTGCTTAAAATTGCTAAACATTTTATTCCATATTTACATCAATGTAAACACACTAGCAATTCGACCAGCCATTTAAGGAGGAAAACTTTTGTCTACAATGAAAATGTAACGTCCAGAATTCCTTAGTAATTTGTTATTTTTCAGACAGCCAATGGGAGGGAGTAAAAGAATACAGTTACACTAATTGCTTCAAACATAAAATCAAAAGGTGCATTAATATGAACGTTCCCAATCTCAATAAATACAAGGCCTATCCCGCAAAGAAGCAGAAATATCCAATTAAAAATCACATTGTTGTTTACTTGTCAATCAAAACATTCAGTTGAAAGAAACTTTGAAATCATACCTGCACGGCAGCACAACGCAAAACATAAATCTTTGAATTGTCATGAATTCTGCACCTACTGTTTATTAACAAAGGAAAGGAACCGTTTCAAAAGCAAATGGATTGCCAAAAACAGGGTCCACCCGACTGTACAAATCTTCCCTGTATAAAGTTCCGGGATAAAATATAAAGACATAATTCACAAGCTCCACTAGTATGCAGTAAGTGTATACATCATATCTTCCCAGTACCATAAACTCCGCCCAATATCCATTCCAGAATTGGAGTTACAAAAACAATTGACAGTAAGTTTTCTGCTCAAAACAAAAGTTAAACAATGATCTGTCTTGTCAAGCCAAAATGCCATCCTGACATATCCTTTGTATAAATTGCCAAAATAGAGCAGTAGGCTGGGAAGCTGAGCTTGTCGGCAGAGGAATAGTGATTGATAAAACAACAATAAGAAAAAAGCATAACCCCAGAAAATGAATAACAGCTTCAACTGCTTACAACAAAGAATCCGTTCGTGCAGGCAATCTCCTGAAGAAATTGAGTGGAACAGAAGGAAGCTTATATCGAAAACGAGGATGGCGCAGTGTGTAAAAGCCTGAAATCACAGACATCACTCTGAAAGGTGTGACATAGAGAACAATGGCAGCAAACAAGCAAAAAGTAATAAATAAGGTAGTAGCTCTAGGATCCCTCCAGCTCAAGAGTGCCTGAAACCTTTCCCCCTGGGTCGCCAAGTCGCCAACCACAGTCTGAATTCTACCTGCAACACTCCTCAGCCTATCATACCGCATCCTTACAATGTCTGAACCCTTCGAAGTCGGAAAGGTATCAAACTCCTCGTCAAGCTCATCAGGATGCACAGCCTCAGCATGCGAGAGGCGAGTGTCCATGTGGGGAGGATGCCGTGGCCTCCACCGGTAATGCCATATTCCAATCAAGAACATGTAAAGGAAAACAGTGGGCAAAATAAGCTCAGGGTACCATACCAGAATCAGGAACAGGATGTGAACAAGCACCGTTGTCACAGGGTTTTTCCAATAGCAAATCTCCCCAAACCACCTGGTCACAGCTATGAACCCTGACAGAACACCCATGATCCTGAAAAAGTTGGCCTTGCTGCGCCGCATGCTCCACATGTGAGAATCCACATCAATCATGTACTCTACAACCTCCTTCCGCAAAGGAGGCTCAGCCCTGCTCAGCCTCATCGCCACAATGTTCATAGCCTGGTACCGCAGGCTTTCTAGCTGACCCACACTCAATGGATACATGTAATGCATCCGGGGCAGCAGCGGCATGGTGTAGATAGCCATCATGTTAACAAGCGAGGAACATGTGAACCTCACAGCCAATTGAAGTTCTCCCATCTTTTTCACTCCAGAAGGATGCAAAACCAGCAATGGGTACTGATGAGTATAAATTTTATCAGTCTCTAAGGTCGAGAGCCTGATCCTCACCTTCCCAATCTTAGCATCCTTAACCGAAGGCCCGCCCCCGCCGGCTTTGTCTCCATTCCCACCAAAACCACCATGGCCATGCAGATGACAATTGTCAAAAACACCAACTGTAATCACAGTACATGGGTCATAGACCTCCCAGGTATACTGCTCATTCCACCTGGGACTAAAAGAATCAATAATTGTCCTCGTCCTAATCCACTTCGACCCATACTTCGCCACACAGTAAGCATCAGTAGTCCCCCTTCCATCCTTCGTCTTCATGGGTAGCAGATTATGGGCACTCAAGATCCCCACTTCCAAAATCCCAATGGAGGGTTTCCACAACTGCTTCGCAGTGGGCCGCAGATCGCTACTATAATGCGTGCTCTCGTCCAATACATGGTAACCCCCGTCCAAGCAAATCCTCAGATGAATCCTACTGGCAAACTTAATCTCCTTCTTCTTAGGCTCCGTATCCACCAAACTAGGTTTTTCAAGATTATACCACTTGGAACTCACAGTCTTATAGTCAAGCCTTTTGGGAACAGTAGTCAGGGGAATAATACACTTACCCATAACCTCATCCTTGTTAGCCGCAGACCGATCCTCCACACTCAGCACCAGATGCTCCTCAAAGGGTTCAGCCGCCACAAAAACGAGATCTTCATTCCACAACGGACTGGTACTCCTGTTAGCCGAAGGCCGAGTCTTGAGCATCTGGTTCCCAAGCTGCACCTTACAGGTAACCTCAGGATACCGGCCCTTATCAGAGGGCTGAAGATCCTGAGCCTCAATAACATTAACCCTAACATACCAGAGCTTAGGGCTAAGATAAACCTTAGATCGGATGCTCGTAACGCCTTCAGCATGAACAGTTGCAGCATCAGAATGCCAAGCCTCGGGAAACGCCTCATCCGCCTGAGTTCCCATCCACACAGCAAGCATTATTTCACCCCTAACTTTGTCTCCCTTTCGATCCTCCAGTCTATACCACTGCGGCGCCAGAGGACTATCAGGGGGAACCCTAGTAGGCACTTCGGTTAAATCAAACAAAACGCGCCCCACGAAATCATCCTTCACAAAGTCCTTGTCCTTCAGAGTGACCTCCACAAAGTTACTCTGGATTTTATCCTTGGAGAAGGCAAAAACCTGCTTCCATTCTGGGTTCGTCTTCTTCTCAAAATGCTTCGTTGTGCCCTTGTAGTTCCCCATCTTCACTTCCACATAAGGGTCCAGGCTTCCCGTTATGTCCTTCGCCGGAAGTTCCCTTGCCTTCTCTACACGCACATACAGATACTTCATCTGCTCCACCAGGTCATAGGTCGAAGTGGAGCGCTCAGTTCCGCCCCATCCGCTGCTTCTCACTCGCCCGTCCCCCAGGTGGGGGGACGTCTCCTTCAGACTGAAATCCTCCATCGGCGGCCTCTGCATCTTGCCAAGCCCGAATCAGATCTTTCCCCCTTAAGATTTCTGTCTTCCTCTTCTTCCTCTCTCTCTCTTGTTCTTCCACTCTTCCTTAACTCTGCCACTGCCTCAAGATTTTTGTTTTCTGAGTTTTGCCCAACTTTTTCTTCCTCTCTCTCTTGTTCGTCTACAAACTGTTTTGCTTCCCTCTGATTTTGCCTCTGTCTCTGCCTCTGCACTTGGCTTTAACTTCAGATTTCTGCCTCCTGAGTTTTGCCCAACTAATTCTTCCTCTTTCTCTTACTCTTCCACTACTTTCCTCCGATTTTACCTATGCCTTTGCCTAAGCACTTGGCTTTGGCTTCACAGATATCTGTCCTGAGAATTTTAGCCCTTTTCTCTTTTAAGTGGGCTGTTTGCTGGCGATGCTTCTTTTGTCACTGATGGGGTTCCCAGTACGCCAGCATGGGCACCTTTATAGGCGCTCATGCATGCATACATACATGGATGATCCGTCATGCATGGTCCATGGATGACCATAACAATAAATATTGTGGGCTGCCTCGTCGAATCGTCGTCGAACCCACTTTCAAAGACTATTTGAGGCCATGGGAGTGGCGGGGACGCGTGCGGAGCGGGACGTATATACACTGTGTATATGTACGAAGCTTCCTCTCGTAGGACGTATATACACTGTGTATGTGTGCGAAGCTTCCTGTCGTAGGACGTGTGCGTGTGTCTATTTCGAGAACGGGAGACAGATTTCTGCAACGTGCTTTTTTCGGGACACACCATAGGGAAAGAAACTTATAACATTTTTCTTCTAATAAAATATCTCGATTTGGTTTACTTAGCGTGCAAGGAGCATTAGATTTCTTTATCCAGAATTAAATTAGATATACATATTTTAAATAGTTTTGAAAATAGATATATATTTTTAAATACTTTTTTATTTATATTATTAAATTTAGTTATATTATTAAGAAATGTTTTTTAGTTATATAGTAGGAGTTGTATGAAATTATTTATGAATTCAATTTAAATTTTGTATTGCACATCTTGACGAGGAATCCATGTGTTGGAAAATTTTATAATATCAAATTTTAAATAATTTTATATATATATATAGTTATATTATTAAGAAATAATATTTTAGTTATATTATTAAGAGGTGTATAAAAATATTTATGAATTCAATTAAATTTTTGTATAAAAATATTTTCTTACAAATTTTGATGGACTTGATGGAAAACATTTTTTTATAAAAAAAAAACTATACACAATTCATAAATATGTTTCTAGATTGTGGAAATCTAATAAGTTTAATTTTTTAATATATTTAAGTAATATTTTATTTTTATTTTAAGATTTTCAATATTATTTTAATGAGTTTGCTTTATTATTATTAATTATATTCTTTTACAAATAAGAAGTTACAATTTTTTGTCTAAATAAAAATTATGTTAGTTTGAATGGTTGGAAACTTTTACTTGAAAAAGATTAATATGGTATTATTTGATTAACTCAAAAACGCCAAAGGGTTTTGATATTGCAACTTAGAAAATAAATTTAAGTAGTTAACATGACAATGCTTCATTAATTTAAATACATCAAAGATTTAAAATCACATTCTACATCTCATGGGACTTATTTGCATTTTCATGATGGATCACGCACTGTGTTTGAAAAAAACTTAAACACCATCAAAACTAGAAGCAATATCAATTTTAAACTCTCTACAATTTAAATATTTATATTATAATGGAATGATTGGTTTTTATAACATATAGGAAGTATTAATTTTTGTGGATGTGGAATTAAATTATATATAGATATTTTAGATAATTTTTTTGAATATATAGGAGTTATATTTTATTTTTGTTTTTAGTTTGATTGTATTATTTGAATGGATTTTTAATCATAATTTTAGCACATAAGAAGTTATAGTTTATTTTTTATAGTAAAAACTATTTATGTGAAATTTTATTTGTTGAGATATTTCAAGTTTTATTTTTATTGGCTCAAAACTTTTAATTGTTATTAGTATTTGCCCTTAAGCTATATACTATTCAATGAGTTTTTGTTAACTAGTTATTAAAATAAACTATATCAACCAATTACAATTAAGTATTTTCTATATTCTACAAATTACTTATCTGAGATATGATTGATTGGTTGGTTTGGTTTGGTATTATTTTTCTTTGATTTTATTTTAACCATAATTTTGTAATGTGTAATTCATACATCATTTAATTTATTTTACATTGTATTTTAATTTACAATATAGTATATTTTTATGAGATACTATATTTTATATTTTATTACTATATTATAATATATAACTATTATATATTCTAAAATATTAATTATATTATATTTTCAATATATATTATAAATAATATTACAATTTCTAATATATAATATGTATTATTCTATAATATATATACTATAAAATACTATATCATATATGCAATATTATATAATTTTACCATTGATTTAATACAAAATTTCTTATTTAATTTTTATATATACTAATTTTTATTTTATTAAATAACTATTAATTAAAATATGCTTAATATTTATAATAAAATGAAAATTAAATTTATATATATAATTATAATTAAAACTAACTACGACAAGTACATGGCACTTATTGTAACCTAAATTCAAGGCTACTAATATGATAGTACTTCATTAATTCAAATACACCAAAAGGTTTTATTATTGGATAATGTTTCATTAACTCAAAAATAAATACATCATTTTTTTTAATCACAAAAGAACAAAAACCCCATCAATAAGGAAAAGAAAAGAGACAAAAATGGGGGCAACAAAAAGGGACAATTAGCTCTGAGATTTCACTTCATTCTTGGAATGGGAGTGAAGAAGCATGTTGAAGTTGATTTCATTTTTCTTCTTTTTCCTTTAGGCTACTGTCCAATTTTCCTCAGAACCCTCGAGACTCTAGTTCTCCTTTGGTTTTTTAGTTGACTCTCTCATGCCTTCATTCAAAACAATTATGAAGTACTTTGATTTCTCTCCCACATCCAAATCTTCCTTCATTCTAGCTTTGACACTATGTTTCCCTTTAGGAGGGGAAAATCTCTAATCCCTATCATATTTCTCATCCAAATAATTACCAAGAGATGAAGGTGTCTTGACCTAATCCTCTGATTGCTCTCCCACATCCAGATCTTCCTTGATTCCAGCTTTGACACTATGTTTCCCTTTAGGAGGGGAAAAACTATAATCCCTCTCATCTTTCCCATCCAAACCTTTACCAGGTGATGAAGTTATCTTGACCTAATCCTTTTTTAGTGAAGATGGCCCAGCTTTGGTCTATGTGGTGGGAACCAACAAAGGGGTGGGGGGATCAACCCAACATATTGAAGGATCCAAAGTATCAACCTTTCTCTTTGACAAATCTGAAAGAGAATCAACCTCATTGGCCACATCAATCCTTTCCTACCATGAATCCTCCTTTTCTACATAATTGTGATGAGGAGAGATATCTCTCCACCAAGCAACCTAATTATCTTTCTTTCATTTGGAGCATTGGGTAGCCATATAACCGACATTATAACACCTATGAAAGTAAAAGGGGATATCTTCATAGTCTACCATCTAGTTCCAGAATTTGCTAGAAGATTGAAGGGAGAGCTCCATAGGTAGATCTTTGGTGATGTCTATTTCAACCAAAATGAAAGCATAGGTTGTGTGAAGGTTCTTTGAGAATCCTTTGTGATCACCAAAAAATTTCCCATAGAGTTTCCAATTGCCTCAAAATAAGAGTCGAACACAAACTACAATGGTAAATTAAGGAGTCTTACCCAAATCAAAACTGTGGAGAAGGATTCAAAATATAGGTCAAAAGATGGATACCAAGGTTTCAGCATCAAGAGGTTCTCATCAAAGTCTTATTGGTGATTGCAGAGAACTATTCTCCAATCCTAGATATCTTCAAAGACCACAGCAAAAAAAATTCTTGTACAAGGGTAAATTTGAATGTCATGTTAGAATGTGAAGTTAATGCTATTCATGTTATTGTCATTAATGGTTGGCATTGATGTCAACATATCCTATGCATAGTTATGGATCATTTGTGATTTAGTTGTTTTATTGTATTGGTTGATGTGTGTACTGATATCTTTGGTGTATCGGTAGAAGTGTTCACCGAAAGATGTGCCTTACATATTTATAGATTATTTGTGTTGATGATGGTATTATTTAGCGTGCAACATATGGTGGAGCGTTTGGTTTGGATCAGTCCTATCTTGGATGTGTTTGTTGTATTTTAGTTGATGAAATTATAACATATAGATCCTATCTGTTCATACCAAAGATCTCAAAGATTGTGTAGCATGTTGAAGCATGTTGTATTGAGTGTGGTGGTCCACATTTCATTCCTTACCATCACGGGAGTGTTTTAGTTTGACCTATTTCAAATCAGTTTAGGTCGACTTGGTTGATGACAGCAAACAGTATAAAGGAAGAAATATTCCCAGTTGTTCATGTGGTTTCTTGTATGCGATAATATATGAAATGAATGTGAATCTGAAAAGGAAATATCTTTGTGTTGATGTATATGTGAGTTGATGCAATCAGTAGCAGACTATTATATCATTTATGTATTGTAGAGTAGTGGTGACAGTGACTTCAGTGGTGGATTCTTTCTTTCATTTCTTATATTCTAATAGTGAACCTATTTGTAATTAGAAGTGAGCCTATTTTTAATTGGTATTAAGCCTTTCATATTTCAGGGTAGTTAGCCCGACCGGTAGTGAGCCAACCCGTAGTGAGAAAACCAACAGTGAGCCCTTGTAAAAATCATTTTAACCAGTGTTCATTTTGTCAGAATTACTTTCTCCGTGGTTTTTCCCTATTTGGGTTTCCACGTAAATTTTGGTGTTCATTGTGTTTATAGTTTTGTGCTTTCATGTTTACATCTGTTATGAGTTTTAGAGTTGTTTAAGTGCTTACCGATTCAGTAAAAGTTTTAATAAGTGTTTTTGAATAACTGATTCACGCCCCTCTCAGTTATTTGACCTGTTCAACATGTCATCCTTCATAATAGGCCTCCAAGTGTTTGAATTCATTGATTAAGTTGAGACAGACTTGGCCATAACCCTTTGAATTTGCTGATTAGACCTTGCTTGGCAAAGAAAGCTTCATTTTTTGTGACCTCTAGCACAATCTCCTCTCCCAGTGCCACTTTCAGATGGGATTGAACAAAATGTGGTAGAAAAGGTGTTAAAGGAGGCATGAGACCCTACTTAGTGAATTCGCAACTCCATTTCCATTTATTCTTAAAAGGCATGTTTGCCAAGACTGAGAAAGGATCCATGCTCTGAGAGTTGAGAACTATCCTAGGAGAAAAGGGCAAATTATTTTCATGATTCCAATCTCCAATCCCATCATTGCAAACCCTAGCCAAACATGCTTGCAATGGTGGCATGAAATGAACCTGTGAGACATTAGCAAAAGACATGCTCTCCCGAGCAAAAGGGCAATTGTTAGTAGAGGAGAACCCATGCCCACACTTCCAAGGAAGATTTGTAGACTTCAGATCCAAGCTACCAAAAACCTAGATTTGGCAAAATTCTACAGAGATGACATTATGCAGTTTTTGTGTGCCTCTTTGAGGTCTTTTTGCTTGAAAGTCAAAGAGGAATTTGTTGTTGCAAGATAGGGTTTGGCGATGTATGAGGGCTAGGGCATTAGAAATTGTTAGGCGTTGAAGTCTTCATGTCCATCCTCAGTGCAGTCGCAATGTCCAAACCTAAATGCACCCTTAGATTCTCCTAACATTCTTTTCCCCATAGCAGTTGTGAACAAGAACTACGAACAAATTGTTTATTTGACCCAGTGAAAAAATACAAAAATGGTGACCTTGGAGGAGCGAACAGAGGCAATAGAATGCTTCATAGATCAAAGGTTTTTCTAAAAAATTTAAAGTCATAATATTATTTAAACCTAAGTATTATAGATTATGAAAGTTCATTATTCAAGTTAAATTGTTAAAATAAAATTTAAACTTAAACCTAAACTTATTATAGCAAGATTTCAGGAGAGGAAACAAGGATTCTACGATTCCATGATTATTTTCCTTATTGCAACAAAACTATAATGACTCTTAATATTAAAGTGAGTGTTTATGATTTATTTTTTCCCCTAAGCTTTTAGTTATTTTTTTATGTATATGGATGGTTGAGGTGCGTAGGGGTGCTTGTGACTGTATTTTATGTCTCTCAAAGTGTGTGTGTGTGTGTGTGTGTGTGTGTGTGTGTGTGTGTGTGTGTGTGTGTGTGTGTGTGTGTGTGTGTGTGTGTGTGTGTGTATATAACATACTTTTTTGAAATATGTGTGTGTGTGTGTGTGTGTGTGTGTGTGTCTACACACACACACACACAAACATGTATACATATACATTTTTAAGAGTTATTTTATCTTTTAATTTTTAAATATATTTAAGTTATATTTTGTTTTTATTTTAAGTTTCGTTATATTATTTGATTGGGTTTTTATTATGAATAATGCCTCAAATTCCTATTAATTTATATAAATGTACACATATTTAATAAAAAGGTAAGAGGACACACAGCCACTCCTTAGAGTCACTCAAGCAATGCTCAAAAAGCATAAACACGCAAGTGGAGCCTAGACCTAGAAATACATGTAGATCTCAAAAAGATAGAAAAAAAAAAAAACAAGTCACTTAAGTGGCAGGCGAAACACCAAATATTGACAAAGGGGGATCCTTTTCATCCAGCTTCCCCCACGCATCAGTAGGGTTGGGGGTGATTTCAAGGAGATAACACTCCTCATCAACATCAACCTCATCCTTATCTTTATCCCCTAGAACAAATGAAATTTTCAAAGCTAGCCTAGGAAGTTATTTGGAAGAGCTAGGCCAACCACCTCCCCCAAAAGCCAACTAACCACTATCACCATTAATATAAATCCCCACTCCACCTCGAGGAAAAACTTCCATATAGAGGAGAGGCAAAGAACTATCTAGTAAAATCACTCCTGCCACTAAATCGACAATAGGGAACCTAGGATCTGGGGTCTATGAGTGCCAAGAAAAGGAACTTTGGCTATTCCAGCAACCCGAGGTGGGGACCAATCATGGGAGGTGAAGATGTCTGGAGGAACTCTAGCAACCATACAAGGGGAATTTATCCAATGATATATAAGTTCTTGGAGGTGGGCTACCTTCAACACCACTTTATTGGCCTGGACCTATATTTGAAATATCACGTTATTACAAATACACCCTTTAGTAAAAAATGAAACACCAATATCAATATAGTTGTAAGAAAACAAAATGACGTTTATATCTTTCCACAAAGAAAAGAGGATGCCCACCCTGAAAGAATGCCAAATTAGGGTAATCTTGAAGGGGATGTGAGGACAATCCCCCAAAAGTCTCATATGCCAAGAAAATGGTTCTGGATAGAAGGGGCGAAAGAAGTCATAAATCTAACTCCACAAATTTTAAGCATGACAACATAACCAGAAGAGGTATTTGAAAGTCTCTTGTTGGCCACAAAAAGGGAAACGAGGTTTAGGAATGCCCATATGCAAACGAAAAGAGCCCATAGGAAATCCTTGGAAAAGAATACACCGGGTGAAATGGGTGAGCTTAGGCTCAATAATTGTATACTAAATGCCATGAAATCCTCCTTTCCAAATAGAAAAAGGGTGATAGAAAATACAACTGATGATTCAAATCAAACACCTTGAGAAGGTGTGGAGAGAGCCAACAAAAACCCAACCTGGGCTTGTAGTTGTTGAAGGCAGTGTTGTGATACCAACTCCACTCTTTCCACCGTGGCTTCCCTGAGTGAATTTCAATTTTGTATAGCATATTCAGAGGAGAGTATATTTATGTTTAGCCCATAAATAATGATAAACAATAATAAACAAAAGTAGAACAAAATAGGTACAAAAGACACAATGACTTTATCCTAGGAAAACCCTCTAACTAGAGGGAGAAACCCAGCCACACCAGGAAAATATCTCTTTTATTAATAATAGGAGTTCAAGTGTACAATGATTTCAACTTGATACAATACCTACACACACACACACACACACACACACACACACAGAATTGAGAGACTCTTCATATTACAACCGAAGGTCTCTTCAATTTCCAAAAACAAGTCTCTTCATATTTCCAACCATGTGACTCTTTGCATGTCCCATGCCTCTTCATATAATAAAATTTCAAATATTTAGAGTGTGACACCTACCACACATTGAATGTCACATTGTGCTAACTAAAAATGACAAAAATATCATCATAAATATCTTCTCTAGCTATGATGCAATACAGAGGTATTGTCCCAATTTCAACATATAGCAAAATCATAGATAAAGATCTCTATCATAGCTACAATCTTCAACACTCCCTCCTAGCAAGAGAGAGATCTTAAGTATGGCAGGAACACATAGTTGCAACCAAAGATGTCAATAATAAATTCTCATCACATTGTGGTGCAGGAGAACCTACTCTAGACTCAAAAAACAATGACCTTAAGAGTCCTAAACATACCTAGTTTAGCCTAGTTACATCAATTAGGCACCTAGACCAAGTTGTAAGGCCTAGTTCCAGGATTGGCACAACTATGAGCCCCTGGCTAACTATAGTCAAAAGTGGTCAAAGGGCCTAAAATCATAGGATTTTAGTCATTTTCATGTTTTTGATGTTCTAGATCCATGTTGGATCACTAGATTAGACTTAGACCAAGTTTGGTCTCCTAGGAAGCAAAGTTACACAAAATGTTGTCAAAGTTGCTTAGCAACTTTGACAACTTTTTGCCAAAAGTTGTAACTAAAGCCCCCAACGGTCAGATTGTTTAAAAATTGGTTGGAACCGATGGGGGAAGCCTTCAAATAGCCCTTTCAGGCGGGTGGAAGGTAGAATATGTAACTTGGCATTTCAAATCAATAAAACAAACCATTTTTCTGCAGATTTCTGAGGACAGTGATCTTGTACGGATGTGAGGGCATGAAAAAGTGATTCCAAAAGGTGAAGCCTTGAGTCTTCTTCCATTTTCACTTGATCCCATGTGTTGATCTGTCCTAGTTTGCAAGATATCGGGATTTTAGTGAGACTGCCTGGATTTAAGGCTTAAAACTAGGGTTCACCTAGGGCTTGATTGTTTGGACCAATTCCACCATGGGAAATTAATGCCCCTTAGTGGAATTCATCCTTTTCCAATGTATTTTCATATTCTTTAGGTTAGAAGTGTGGATTTGCAGAGAAATGAGTTTGCCACAAGACCCTAGGTGTACATCTCATGTGTGCACTAATCTGTGACTTAGGACAGTCACTATAGATTTTGGTTGGGGATTCATCAAGGTCTCAAATCCTAGATTCTGAGTTGTTTTACATGTCCACACATGCCTCCATTCTTGGTTTGTGTTTTGGCATAGGAGAAAGAGCACTTGTAGTGCATTTGGAGCCCTAATGAGGCCTATTCGTCAGGTCTAAAACTTGTGACAGCAATGTCTTTTGTTTACCTCCACCCCTTGGTGCTTGGATATGTTTAGTAAATCCTCAAAGGGTATCAGAATCCCTGACCAATTCAATACTTTCTTTGGAAACATTTTGA
Organism: Thuja plicata; assembly: GCA_018584345.1. Classification (NCBI taxonomy): domain Eukaryota; kingdom Viridiplantae; phylum Streptophyta; class Pinopsida; order Cupressales; family Cupressaceae; genus Thuja; species Thuja plicata. The sequence continues at coordinate 644,700 of MU224754.1, forward strand.
CTTATGTTTAAAAAACCCTCTGAAAAAGGCTACAAGCCAAATCCTTAGGTTGTGAAGCATCTTGATGTTATGGGTTGCTTTTGAATGAAATAACCATTGGAACTAAAGGAATAGGACCTAAACAAGCTAGTAAAATGATTGTAGGGCACCCCTAGTCTTATAAGTTGCCTCATGGGGTTTTGTTGTCTTTTAGGCTAAGGATAACCTCTTAGTACCTTCGCAATAGTTGGTGTTTGGCACTTGGCTAGCCTAGCGATTAGGTTGCCTTGGGTGTTTGGGTTTTGATAACCATTCCCCTTGTCCTTACCATACTTGTGATAATTATTTGGGCACTTGGATCCCATTTGGGTGATTGAGATCTTTGAAGGTTGCCATTTGACCCTGTCCTCTTGGGTGTTGGTCTTTGAAACTTACCACTTGCTCACTGATTGAAGACTTTCGCTTGCCACTGCTGCATCAAGTGGTATCAGAGCTATGTCTAATCCTGAGAATGAGGAGATCCCTACAAGGGTCACAAATAGTTAGTTAGCAAAGATGGTGAGAGATCAAAAGGCTGCAAATAAAGCCTTAACCAAGAGACTTCAAGAACTTGAGAAGAAGCTTGATGACAAGGACAAATATGGGTCTGAAAATGAAGAAGGGAGTGAAGAAGAGGAGGATGACTCTGTTCAACACATCCCTGCAGACCAAAGGCCTTTCATAGATGCCTTAAAGTCCATGGGGAGGAGAACCATGGAGGAAAAGATAGATTTTCTGATCTTCAATGGCAAGATGAATGCAGACTTGGCCTTGGATTGGATAGAGGCTCTAACAACATTCTTTGAATGTGAAGACATCCCTGAAAAGTAGAGGGTAAAGGTGGAAAGATCCAAGTTAAAGGGAGCAGCCCTAACTTGGTGGAACTTCATCCAAACAGAGAGGGTGAAGAATGGGAAGAACATGATCAACTCATGGAATAGGATGATAGCATTGATCAAAGAGACATATGTACCTGAGGACTATGGGGTGCAAATCCATAGGAGGAAGCAAAGTCTGAGACAAAAAGACATGGATGTAGGCTCATACACTGAGGAGTTCTTGAAACTATGTATGAAGACCAATATGGCTGAAGATGAGGAAGAAAAGCTAGCAAGGTACATGAATGGCTTGAAAGTATCTATTCAAGAAGAGCTAAGTCTGTATTGCCCTACCATAGTCAATATGTGCTATAAAATGGCACTTAAGGTGGAGGAAAAATGGAAGAGAAAACAAGACTTTGGCAAAGGAAAGAGTAATGATAGTGGGAAGAAATTTAGAGGTAAAGACAACTCTTGGAACAAGGGACAAAGTGGTGGCAGCAGCAGCAGGACTCCTGACCAAGGAGACAAAGAAAATAGTGAATCTGATTCAAGAGGGAACTATAGAGGAAGGAGGCCCTTCAATAGGGGAAGGACAAATTCAGGAAGAGGTAATGGACCATTGAAATGCTACTATTGCAACCAAATGGGACATAATGCAGGAAGATGCCTTGAGAAGAGACACAACAACAACCAAGGTGAGGAGAGCACAACTTGTCCAAGAAGATAAACAATAAGACAATGCTGATGCTAGAGACTTGGAACCAGAGGAAGGAGTATGCTTGATGATGAGGCAGGTCTTCCTTCAAATGCCACAAACCGAGAACCTCCACAAAGGAAAAATCTCTTCAGAACAAAAATCAAGTGTCATGGAAAGGTATGCAATCTACTTATAGATTCTGGTTCAACTGAAAATCTTGTATCTTGTGAAATGGTTTAGAAATTAAACCTCTCTAAAATGCCACACCCTTGCCCCTATCATGTTGCATGGTTAACAAGAGGCCAACAAACTCTAGTAACAGAACAAGCACGTATAGAATTCTCAATTGCAGATTTTAAGGACAAAGATCTTTGTGATGTGGTTGAAATGGATGCCTCACACATCCTTCTAGGTAGGCCTTGGCAATTTGATGTAGATGCCATACACCATTGTAGGAAGAATACCTACTCCATCACTAAAGATGGGAAGACCTTTACTATGAAACCCCTACCGGATAACAAATCTACAAAAGAACCCACTGTGATCATCATGGGAGAGAAGGAGATGTTAAAAACCTTGAAAGAATCTGATATAGAGCCATTTGTCTTAATCTCAAAGCCCAAAGATAATATCAGGTCTGAACAAAAGGATCCCATACCAAATAAAGTCTTAAAACTGCTGCAAAAGTATAAAAATGTCACTGTTAGTGACCTGCCCACTAGCCTCCCTCCCATTAGGGACATTAGTCATCAAATAGACCTCATACCAGGCTCATCCCTACCTAATAAGCCACCATACAAAATGAAACCATTGCAGCATGCAGAGATTGCAAAATAGGTCACCGAATTGATGGAAAGAGGACTCATTCAAAAGAGTCTCAGCCCATGTGTAGTACCATCAGTCTTGGCCCCTAAAAAGGATGGTAAATGGAGGTTATGCATGGACAGCAGGGCCCTAAACAAGATCACAATAAGATATAGGTTCCCCATTCCAAGGATTGAGGACCTATTGGATCAACTTGGAGGTGCTTGCTACTTCACCAAGATAGAATTAAAGTCTGGATGCCATCAAATCAGAATCAGACCGGGAGATGAATGGAAAACAACATTCAAGACTAATGAAGGTTTGTTTGAATGGTTAGTAATGCCTTCTGGCTTAAGCAATGCCCCTAGCACTTTTATGAGGCTTATGAATGAGATATTCATTGATTTTATTGGCAAATTTGTTGTTATTTACCTTGATGACATACTAATATTTAGTCATAGCAAGGAAGACCATCTTGATCATGTGGAACAGGTACTAAGAAGACTCCATCAGCACAAATTGGTAATCAACTTGGAAAAATACATGTTCATGAGGAAGGAACTAGTATTCCTAGGTTTTGTGATTTCACAAGGTACCCTCAAGATGGATCCTGAGAAGGTAGATGCAATCATTAATTGGCCTCCACCAAAGAATCAAGGTGATGTAAGGAGTTTCCATGGGCTTGCAACATTTTATAGGAAGTTCATAAAAAAATTTAGTCATGTATGTGCACCAATGCTTGAAATAATCAAAGGTGGAAAGAAGACTAAGTTTTCATGGACAAAGGAAGCCAATGATGCATTCCAATACTTGAAAAATAGAGTTGCCCAATACCCTATCTTGGTCCTCCCTGATTTCAACAAGGTCTTCACTGTGGAGACAGACACAAGCAATTTGGCTATAGGGGCAGTCCTAAGCCAAGAAGGCAGGGCAGTTGCTTTCTTCTCAGAGACATTGAATGAAGCCAAAAGAAAGTACTCCACTTATGACCTAGAGCTCTATGCCATGGTCCAAGCCCTTAAGAAATGGAGGCACTATTTGATCCCAAAAGAGTTTGTAGTCTACACTTAATATCATGCATTAAGCTTCATCAATTCACAAGAAAAACTTTCAGTCATGCATCTCAAATGGGTAGAGCAATTGCAGGCCTATACCTTCAACATTAAGCATAAAAAGGGTGTAGAAAAAAAATTTGTTGATGCCATTAGCAGAAGGATTGGTCTTATTGAAGAAGTTCAATTACAAAGTGTGGGAATTGAGTCCCTTAAACACTTGTACCCAGATGACCCTAATTTTGCAAAAGTATATCAGATTTGCACAAAAATGGAGGGCGGATATCACACTGATTTCTCTGAATATCTGATTCAGAATGTGCTTCTATTCAAGGGAGCACAACTATGTATACCAAAGTGCTCAATGAGGACAAACATAGTAAGGGAAAAGCATTGTGGTGGCCTAGGAGGTCACTTTGGCATTGATAAGACAACAAACATGGTGAAGAGGATCTATTTTTGGCCTAAGTTGAACAATGATGTTAAGAAGATTATACATACTTGCACAATCTGCCAGCAAGCTAAAGGAATGACAACAAATCAGGGACTCTACCAACCCTTACCAATCCCTTCAAGACCTTGGGAGTCCATATCAATGGATTTTGTAATGGGACTACCTAAAACCAAGCAAGGCTTTGACAGTGTGTTTGTCATAGTGGATAGGTTCAGCAAAATGGCCCACTTTGTGCCATGCAAGAGCACAAATGATGCATCTCATATAGCCAATGTCTTCTTCAAAGAAGTAGTTATAATTCATGGCTTACCTTAGACAATTGTATCAGACAGGGATGTAAAGTTCCAAGGGCACTTTTGGAGGACACTCTTCAAGAAGTTGGGCACAAATCTCACCTATAGCTCTGCCTATCACCCACAGACAAATGGGCAAGCCGAGGTAGTAAACAGGTCCCTAGGCAATCTCTTAAGATGCCTAACCAAGAAATACTCACAAAGTTGGGATACAATTCTACCCCAAGAATAATTTTCCTTCAATGACTCCATTAATAGGTCAACTGGTAAAACTCCATTCCAAGAAGTATATGGTTTACACCCCAAGTAGGAACTTGAGTTTTAAAACTCAAGGGGAGTATGGTGCAGGAGAACCTACTCCAGACTCAACAAAAAATGACCTTAAGAGTCCTAAACATATCTAGTTTAGCCTAGTTACATCAGTTAGGCACCTAGACCAAGTTGTAAGGCCTAGTTCTAGGGTTGGCACAACTATAAGCCCCTGGCTAACTATGGTCAAAAGTGGTCAAAGGGCCTAAAATCATAGGATTTTAGTCATTTTCATGTTTTTGATGTTCTAGATCCATGTTGGATCGCTAGATTAGACTTAGACCAAGTTTGGTCTCCTAGGAAGCAAAGTTGCACAAAATGTTGTCAAAGTTGCTTAGCAACTTTGACAACTTTTTGCCAAAAGTTGTAACTAAAGCCCCCAATGGTCAGATTGTTTA
>MU224754.1:652654-665031 GCA_018584345.1 Thuja plicata
TATATATATATATATAATTGAGAGACTCTTCATATCACAACCGAAGGTCTCTTCAATTTCCAAAAACAAGTCTCTTCATATATCCAATTGTGTGACTCTTCGCATGTCCCATGTCTCTTCATATAATAAAATATCAAATATTTAGAGTGTGACACCTAACACATATTGAATTCCACATTGTGCTCACTTAAAATGACAGAAATATCATCATAAATATCTTCTCTAGCTATGACACAATACAGAGGTATTGTCCCAATTTCAACATATAGAAAAATCATAGATAAAGATCTTTATAACAGCTACAATCTTCAACAAAGTAGACATGATGATGTAAAAAAAATTTAGATCTAGCTAGGAGAGTTGGAACTAATCTTTCATATCTTCCCAAGAATGGAGATTCATAGTGACTCTAAAAAATAAGTCCTAAGGTGTGTAAGTGCCATGTTTTTTAAAACACAAGGCCCAAACCCATGGTAGATGGGAAAGGGGAAGCCCTAAACCTTAATAAGTGAAGACCATAAAATATTATGTTTATTAAAAGAAAGGCCATTATGAAAGCTTGAGTCATCCCGCCAAAGACAGGGTTTGATAGGATTTTAGGAATGCCAAATACTTTTAGCCACAAAATTTCCTTTGATGTGAAAAAAATCTATCATAATCAAAAGGGTTTGAAATCTTATCCCCTAACCAAAAGGGTTTGAAAGACTATCTCGTTTCAATCTAGTCAATTAACAAGATAGACAAAGCAAATGCAATGCTCGAGGAGAATGTTTAGGCTTCATCTCAAGAAATAGAATGAACAATCTATTTATCACAAAGGTTTAATCCTTGTCTCCATATCAAAAGGAGAACAAGACTACTAGAGTGACACCAGAGATAGCATAAATCTAAGGGGGGCTGTGAAAATCATTGTGGTCTTCTGAAGAGGCCCACGAAAGGTCCAATATTTTTTTCTAGTTTCAAATATGAGGCCTTAGAGGGAGCTTATAAAGAAGAAGAATAAACATAGGCGACCGCAAGAATTTTAGAGCACATCATAAATTTACTAACCAGGGAGAATAAATTGGTAATCCAAAGAAAGCTCCTTCTCGATTCTTGAAAGGAATGCATTCCAAAGGTCCAATATTACTTCCTTGTCAATAACTTTCTCTCTCAAGAAGTGATACTAGATAGAAATTTGTTTAGTTCTAGAACGCATCACCAGGTTCTTAGAGATCATGTTGATAGCATGTGTGTTATCACATGTTATAATAATTGCCTCATCATAGAATACCTCCACATCCTTAAGAGTTTGCTTCATCCAAATTATTTGAATACAACAAGATGCAATTTTTTATGCTTCAACTATGGATAGAGAAACTAAATCTTGTTTTTTTCTCATCCAGGAGACTAGCCTATCTCCTAAGAAGAATGATCCACCACTGGTACTTCCATCATTTGCACATATTTCCCAAATAGCATCTGTAAAATCTTTTAAAGAAAAATCACCATCCTTTCTGGACCAAAGTCCAAAGTTGAGAGTGCATTTCAAATATCTAAATATTCTTTTTACTACTACCTCATGAGATTATCTTGAACTTGGTTTTTATCTGGAAACTAGACAAATAACATGCATAATATCTAGTCTTGAAGAATTCAAATATAGTAACCTGTCAATCATATATCGGTACAATTTTTTATCAACTTCCAAAGACTCGCCTTGCTCAACTTTCATCTAGTAGTCATTGTTGTCACTACTAGATTTGATTCATCCATTCTAAATTTCTTTAGGATCTCTTTGATATACTTAATTTGAGAGATAAAAATACCATCCTCCTTTTTCATAACTTATTTTAAGTATTATTACAACAAATATTTATCCAACTTGGCATACTAGGCCCTAGGAGTTTGTTTGAGACCATAAATTGTTTTCTAATTAAGTTTGTAAACCATATCTAGATCCTCTAAGAGTTTAAAACCATCTAGTTATTCAATGTAGACTTCTTCCTCAAGTACCCCATTTAATAATGCATACTTAACATCGATCTAAAAAACCTTGAAGTTTTTATATATAGCAAAAGATAAAATAATCTGAATGGCTTCCATCCTAGCTACCAAAGAAATATTTTCTTCAAAATATATTCCTTCAACTTGATTATAACCTTTGCATACCAATCTTTCTTTATTCCTAGTAACTTGTCTATCTCATTCATCTTGCTTTTTAATACCCACTTTGTCCCAATCACATTTTTGTCCACTAGTCTAGGTACTAGTTCCCATGTTTGATTATTTTGTATTTAGTCCAGTTCTCATTTCATGGATTTGATCTAACTTTAATCCTTACTTTCTTTTGCATAATTCTCTAGTTCAATTTCTAAAAGACAACAACAGTTTGATTCATCTCTTTCTCTAGCTAAACTTTTTCTTGTCTGAACACCCTTATCTTTACCTCCAATGATCTTCTCTTTTGAATGATCTCATCAAACATATCTAGCAAGTGTTTTTGGAGATTGTTTTAATTTATTTTCCATATTCTGAGAGTCTCTATCATTCTATTCCAAATAAAATATTTCCTACGCCGTGTAATAGGGATTTGTTTTAACTCAATTTCTATCTCATAAGCAGTCTGATTCCAAGTTTCATCAACCTTGACATTTGCACTTTCTATCACCCTCTTTAGTCTAAGGTTATATCACTAATAAGCTTTTCTTGTTGTAGAATATCCTAAGAATTTATCTTCATCTCATCTAGCATCAAATTTTCCTAGATTACGTTCATCTCTTTTGATGTAACATCTCCTCCCAAAATTCTAAAATATTTGACAATAGGTTTCTTTTCACACCATAACTCATAAGGAGTCTTTGTATGGTTTACTCTAATATACCCTCTATTGCGTAGATAAAATTTTGTGTGTATTGCATCCCTATATTAGACATTTGATGGACTCCCATCTTTCAACATTGTCCTTGCCATTTCAACAATAGCCTTGTTCTTGATGCAGTCCAAGCTTGGAGGATCCAATAAAGGACTGTCCAAAATTTCAACCAACAACAAAGAAACACAACATAAACTCAACAACGCAGAGATATAACCACTTATATCAATTCATATTCATTTTAGATTCAATTACATCCAACATGCTAGGCTGTAAGGCCTTCCCGATTATGGCCAATACAAAGATATAATTCAAGATCTAAAATAGATTTTCTGCAAACACATAGCTCACGATCCAGATTCTTAGATTTAACACTTTGATCTATTTCCATAATATGATCTCTCTCCTAATCTCCCCCTCCCTCAAACTAAGAACAAAATACTACTTAAATACAAAAGTAGCCACGAGTTCATCCATCAAATCCAACATAGGAGAAACCCCTGACCCATTTTTAGGTCCATACAATCCCCAATGAGAGATCCACCATTAATGTCACAATCAAAATTAAATACAGAAGTCAGACACCAGATCCAACTCCAAAATAAACAACTCAGGTAAAGGATGACCGAGCAACAGAGAGACTCAGGCAAAGAGCACCCCGAGCAAAAGAGAACAAAAACCTGAGTGACAAAAAATGAACTTAGAACAAGCATGATTGAGTGACAAAATAAAAACATGCTCAAGCAACAATAACCTGAGCAACAAAGACCAACTCAGAACAAGTATGACTTAATGATAGAACCCGAGCAAAAGAGTGTTTCACCGAGTAGCCTCCAAACAATCTAAAGAACAAAAGAAAATGTATTTTTGGTTGAGCAGGATTGCCAAGGATCCTAGGATGCTCCTACATCAAACACCCCAGGTAAAGAAGATGTTCCCATAAATGAATCATGAACATCTTAAGGGAATCAGAATAGGTATCCCATTCTTGTTCTTAATCCATATCTCTTCTTGCCCTTCATTCCATGATGTCTTTCCTCTGTCCATTGTCTCCTTCGACAAATTCATCAGTCCTGCACTTTTCTGATATATTATGTCTGCAACTGAAAGTAGTTGATACTGATCATCCTTGGTACTCTTGATATTAGCAGTTTTTTGATGAACCACCTCCTCATCTGACTGACTGATCAACTCACTATCATCTTCATCTCTCTATGTCACTAGTGTCAACATCTATTGCACCACCTTAGTCAAATATGTTATCTGTTTCTTCATCTATGTAAGTTCCTCAGAGATATCATTCACTTTTATCATTCAGATTCTCCTTTATTTCACCCATAGGTTCATCAATTCTCTTTTCCTCATGTTTTTCACTATCCTTCAAAAAATATTTGATAACTCCACATCTTTCAGTTCCTGCTCCCTACAAAGGTATTAGTTTATGCTTGGTTTCAACCTGTCTCACAACATAGGTATTTGTACGACCATCAAACACAACATGTTTGTCATATTGTCAAGGTTACCCAGCAAGAGGTGAAAAGCATCCATAGGTAACACATCACATATTATCTCATCATAATAAGATCCAATCTTAAAATCAACAAGGCATTGCTCCTTAGTCCAGACCTTAGATACATCTTGTTTCCAACTAATCAGATAAGGATTAGGATGTTTTCTTCTTCCCAAATTTAACTTACTAACCATCTCTTCTGAAACAAAGTTCTCAGAACTGCCACCATCAATTATGACATTACATACCTTATCCATGCACTTACATCTAGTTCTGAATAGAGTCTTCTTCTGATCAACTTGTTTATAGGGAAGCATAGTTCTTCTAAACAAAAGATTCATATTTTCCACCCCAAGTTCATTCTTAGCAACTTCATTAACCACAACATTTCGTTGATCACCAAACTTCTTATCTACATGGGAACATTCATATGACCAATGTCCTTCTTCTCCACAGTTGTAACAAGTACCTCTGAATACACCTTTACTAGTTCTTTTCCTTGGTTCAATAGGTTTTGGTTCCTCCTTAGCTCTAGGTTTATCTTTTACCGACTGTTCTTGCTTCTCTTTCCCTTAGGAATTACCATAGTGTCTTCTCTTCAACTTATCTTCTGCCTTCAGTGCATATTGATAAGCATTTTCCATAGAGTCAATCTTCAACATACCAATCTCATCTTGGAAATTGAATTTCAGGCCATTAACATACCTCGCCACCTTTTCCTTAGAAAGTTCTCTATGCCCAAACCAAATTGTTTACTTGTAGAACTCCTTGGTATAATCTCCTACAGTCATCTTTTTCTATTTCAAATTCTACAATTTCTTAAACAACTCAAGTTCATAGTCAGTAAGAATGAACTTAGCCTTTAGCTTTTCCACCATCAACCTCCATCGATTGATCTTCATCTCACCTTCTTCTTCTCAGTCCCTCTGCAATTATTTCCACCATAGAGAAGCATGTCCTTTCAACTTAGTATGTGCCAACTTTACTCTAAGAAGATCTTCAATTTCTTCCATCTCAAAGTAGTCTTCCAACTCACCGATCCAATCAATCAGGTTCTCAGGCTTCAATATACCTAAGAAATTGGACACCTCCATTCGATAACTTGTACTCAACCAAGCTTTAGATCTCTACAACTGACCATATTTGCCTCCTCCAGATCTTGTCATCCGATCAGTTCTGTCATCTCCACTAGATCCAGTAGCTTCAAAATCTTCAGAAACTTCTTCATAACCATCATCTGTTCTAGGACCTCTCTATAATCCAACGTTTCTAATATCTTCTATGATTTCATTCTTCATTGTCACCGTCTCATATCTAAATCTTTCTGTTATCCTTACTTCCACCTCCTCAGAAAGATCTGCAATCGCCCTATGGTCCAATCTTCTCGGAGGCATCTCTCTAGATTTTTGAAAACCCTAAGCTCCACAATCAACAAACTAGATCAACCTTCGCTCTGATACCACTTGATGTAGTCCAAGCTCAGAGGATCAAATAAAGGACTGTCCAAACTTGTAGCCAACAACAAAGACACACAACAGAAACTCAACAACATAGAGATATAACCACTTATATCAATTTATATTCATTTCAGATTCAATTACATGAAACATGTTAGGCTGTAAGGCCTTCCCGGTTACATCCAATACAAAGATATAATTCAAGATCTAAAATAGATCTTCTACAAACACATAACTCACAATCTAGATTCTTAGATCTAACACTTTGATCTCTTTCCCTAATCTGATCTCTCTCCTAATCTCCTCCTCCCTCAAACTAAGAACAAAATACTACTTAAATACAAAAGAAACCATGAGGTCAGCCATCAAATCCAACATAGTAGAAACCCATGACCCAGATTTAGGTCCATACAATCCCCAATGAGAGATCAACCATTAATGTCGCAATCAAAATTAAATGTAGAAGTCAGCCACCAGATCCAACTCCAAAATAAACAACTCGGGCAAAGGATGATTGCACAATAGAGAGACTTAGCCAAAGAACACCCCGAGCAACAGAGAACAAAAACCTGAGCGACAAAAAATGAACTTAGACCAAGCATGACCGAGTGACAGAATACAAACATGCCCGAGCAACAACAACCCGAGCAATAGAGACCAACTCGAAACAAGCATGACCGAGTGATAGAACCCAAGCAATAGAGTGTTTCACCGAGCAACCTCCAAATAATCTAAAGAACAAAAGAAAACATATTTTTGGTTGAGCAGGATTGCCAAGGATCCTAGGATGCTCTTGCATCAATTCTTCCTTTCAACAAATCTATTTTTATGAGGAATACTTGGAGCAAACAATTTCCTTCTAATCCCATATTTCTAACAGAAGAAATTAAATTCATATGATATGTATTATCCTCCTCTATCTAATATAACACACATTTTCAACCAAACTTTTGAAAATTATGAATCTATCTAGTGCCTCATATTTTCATTTCAAAAATGTTACCCATGTCATCCTAGTGTAATCATCAATTAGTAACATGAAATACCTTTCACCATTTAGTGCTCTTGTCCTAGTTGGTCTGCATAGATCCATGTACGTATCAACTCCATAGGCCTTGTGGTTAGGTACTCTTTGTTTTTTTATATGTTCCAGGTTTATTTTCCAATTTGACATTCTTTGCACCTAGTTTTAGCAGATCTTGTAACTCTTGGCATGTCCCTTACAACATCAAAAGAGCTGATCTTCACCAAATTATCAAAGTTAATATGTCCCATCCTTTTGTGCCAAATCTAAAATTCATTCTTCAATCCCAAGGAGTAATTTCCTCCATAGTTATTTTTGAGATAATAGATATCTCCAGTTCTTATTTCTTCTATAATTAGTTTCATGTACTCATTTATGATCTTACACTTTCCTCTAAGAAAATAGACTTGAAAACCTCTATTACATAGTTGACTAACATTCAAAAGACTTTGCCTTAATCCTTTCACATAATAAACATCACTAGATTTATTCTTATTATCAATTGAAATAGTTCCCTTACCACAAATAGTTGTTTAACCATAGCTAGCAAACGAAACTAATCCTCCATAATAGTTTTCTAGGTGAAAAATACCTTTCTATCACTAGTCAGGTGTTTTGAGTAGCCAGGATCAATGATCCAAGATCTAGATTCTTCTATTACATGAAAAGTAGAATTTTGATCTTTTGATTTGATATTGTCTTCATCCTTCATGGCTAGGAACATTACCTCATCATTTGAATAATCTCCTTCTTCATCCTTTGTTGAGATTCCATTGTGTAGCGATTCTCATCTCTATTATCTTGTCTACTATGTATGCTATATTTTCTATGAACTTCCTTTTTTCATCACCATCTGGTTTCTTTCTATATTCTCTAAAAGGAAATTTAGAAGCATAGTGCCTACTCTCCCACAATTAAAACATTTTAAGGGAAACTTACCTTTGTATTTCCTAGATGCTTTCTTCGGTTTTGTAACAAATTTGACTTCTTCATCCAAATTAGAATCTTCTCAATTATTTTGAGTAGATTTGAAAGAAGAATCTTTCTTTTTATGTTGGTTCTCCTTGAATTCAGATAGCTCAAAAGCAATGACTACACCATATAGTTCTTCCAAGGTATACTTTTCCATATCTCAACTCAGTTGAGTGATAATCAGTAGGGTTTTGTAGGTCTTTGTAATTTCCCTCATCACCTTCAGTACCACTTCATTATCTTCAAGCACACTCCTAGAGTCTCTAATAGAGTTGGCAACTTCATTAACTTGATGTAGGTACCCTTCAATATTCTCATCTTTGGACTTCTTCAAGCTTTCAAATTTTTGCTTCAGATTCTGCAGTTTGATCTTCTTATCCCCTTCATAGATACTAGCAAGCTTCTCCCATACATCAAATTTGGATTTGCAAACCATAACCTTTAGCAATTATGAATCACCCAAACTACTGATAAGTGTATTTATTTCCTTAGAATTGCTCTTATGTGCCTTGATTTCTTTTGTAGTAGTAAGAGTACCCACAACAACAATATCATATCACTTTCTGATTGCATCAAGAACCCCATGTTATACTTATTGAGTTGTTGCTGGCATTGATTGTCATTGATGTCAAAACCTCCATACCAACACTCTGGTAGTATTGGTTGGTTGTTGGCAGTTGTGGCTATGTACCTGTTGGTTGTCAGTTATGAAACAAGAGTTTTGGTTATGCACAAAACAAGTTTAGTATGAACACTTTTGGTGTTTCTGGTGTTTCTTGGAAAGTGTACAATGTATGTTTCAGTGCACTTGTGTATTTTCGGTGTTCAGTTACATCAATTTCTAGTGATTTCATTAGTTACAATGCTTCTACAGGTATCCGGGTAGTAGTGCAGTTCATCAAATGTTTTTGGATATATTGGATACAACATATCATTGAGATTCTTCTATCAGTGGTTTCAATTACTTAATGTTTCCATCTTTTGGTCTTGTAGATACTTAAAACTGACCTATCGCTTTAACGCAACATCATTACTAACATTCCTCTTATTTTATTAAATAATCTTTATTATTTAATTAAAATGCGTCCTTCTGCTATATCCTAAATTCAATTTTATCATTTCTCTTCAATTTCATAAATTAAGTGATTTTAATTAATTATTTAATTATTGAGTGTCTAAATCATTAGTCATCAAATATTCCTCTATAAAGTAATTAAATAATTAACATTATTTAACTACTCGCTATGTCACTTCAATTAATTAAATAATTACATTATTTAATTAATATTCCCTCTTTGTGATTATTATACACATATAATAATAACATAAATCATATTCCCGCCCATAATTAAATAAATGATATTTATTTAATTAAACTAATTATCCCTCTCATAAATAAATAAGTTTAATTATTTATTTATATTCCCCCATGTACAAATAAATAAATTCTTTTATTTATTTAATCATATTTATTCTTCCAATTCTCACTAACACTAAGTTCAATTAACTTCTCAATCACACTTTCTGACTCCACAATTCTCTCTCTTGAATGATCAATCAAATCAGTTATCTATTTAATCTATCCAATCTTATAATTCATCCAATCAGTCTTCTCTTCAATCAATTTAGTAAACTCTTCAATCTATTCTCTTAACATATCAATTTATTCTGTTGACAGATCAATCAAGTGAGTTGAACTCCAAATCAATCTGAGTTTAACTCTTCAATCACAGACAATCAGTCCCACCAATCATGGATTCCTGATTGGAACCTTGAAATTCTTATAAATAGAGAGCTAATTCTCTTAATTTATGAACCGTAATTGCTTTGAATTATTATTCTCACACACCTTGAGCACTCATTCTGAGAGCTCACATAGCATAGAGAATGAGAACAACAAGGAATGACTACATGGTTTGCATATTCGTTGTTTTGAAATGATTTCATATTGATTAATCATTTAAGCTTGTTGTTTCTCTTTCTTTCTTTCTTGATATTGGGATACTAATTGCTTAACAATCTTCCTATGATTGATATCTTATTGTTATAGTAGGTATTACATATTGAATTGCCCTGATTACAAATGGTGAACCCGATGCAAAGTTATCAGCTCCTAAAATTAACATTTTTTTTGTAATGAATAGTTATAGGTTATAATGACACACTCGATATGTTGTTTTGATGCACTTACCCAATTACTTTGAGACACTTACCCAATTGCTTCGACACACTTACCAAATTTCTTTGACAAAATTCTACAACTATTTCAACGCACTCATAGCTCTGAATCGACACATTCACACACTTGAAGCGGCTTACTTAGATACCCCATGCGATGCAGTTGCCTGGAAATTGTTGCTCTACTCTATTGTTTAGCATTTTTCATTTTCTTGTTTGTCATTGGGATTTTAGCTTTGATTCTTGATTATACATCACATTGCTTTTTATCTATTATGTCAATATTTTTAGTATTGATATACTATTTTTTCTCATTGAAATCATATTACTAGTTTATCCTTGTTCTCTATTCTGAGATTGATTACAGGAAAAATTTGACGTAGTTGGCAATTTAATTTGACGCACTTATATCACTATTTCACGCACTTGACACTCTAAAATGATGCACTTGGCATTCTGCAATTACACACTTACAAACCTAAAATGATGCAGTTGCCTGTTAAAAACAAAATTCTCTTATGTCTTAAATAGTGATTCTCTATTGTAAAATGACGCATTTGAATTGTTGAAAATATGCAAATGCAGACATGAAAAAATGCAGTGGACCACCAAAACATAATAAAGTCAAGATTCAAGAGCCAATTGAACAGTGAAGAGAAAGAGAGATCAAGAAAAATAAAGGACCAACACACATATTATGAATCAACGCATTAGAAGAAAAAATTGGGTACAAAGGTATTTTTAACACTTATTTGGACAAGGTAAGTAGAATCACTCAAAATTTCAATTGTTTTAATGTTAACCCTAGTGCACTCATAGATTATCAAAACTAATTGCTAGGTTTTCGGTACTAACTTTTTCTTTGTAGCTTGTGGCGTGGAAGAAGGTTTAACTTTTTAATCTAAAATCAATTCATCCTTCTTTTGGTGCACTTAAAACAAACAATGTATGCTCAAACATCACAAATTCACATTTTGTCTTAGTGCTTAAAATTGGCCTGTGGTTAAAATTTGAACAAGGTAAATCTCATCTGGTTTGGTGCTTAAAAATGAACCCATGTGCTTGTATGAATGGTTTAGATTAGCTAACATTTGGTTTTTGGTGCTTAATTCGATTAACCTAGTGTCTTGAGTGTTTGGTGAACTTGCACATTCTATTAGATTAAAAACCTTTTATTTTCTTACAGGGGCATGTCTAGGGAATGCACTTCTTCCTTAGAGGGTGACCTCAAACTGGTAAATCCTTTTGACCAGTATATAAATGAGATATGGGATAAATCCTGGAATTGTCTCAATCTAACCAAGCTTGGGCAAGGTGTGTTGATGGTATCCTTGATTGGGCCAAAGTGCCTAAGTATCCAGCATGGTCAACTAGATACTTAAGTTTCTCACATGCATACAAAATGATTGGGTAGACTCCATGGACCTTACTAAAACCCTGTTAATTAGAGGCTATTCGGTTCACTTTAGAATCATTGTCTTATTATAGTGCAAGGGAGGATAAAATCTCCCCCCACTATACCCACATCATATGTGTCCCAAGGTATTATGTTAGTGAAAGATGTCTTCATTAGCACGACAACAATACCTAGAAAAGGCAAAAACATAGACACCTAAAATGTGGACTCTTATGTTCTAGTAGTGTGACACTTGTTGTGTGAGATGATGGAAATCCAAGAAATGAGCCTATAATATTAAAATTGAAGCCAATTTGACCTTATATTAGACTGACTATTTCTGTTTTTTGTTGTGACTGAACGTGTGAAAAAATTAACTTGAGAAAGTTGTTGAACATACACATATCCTTTCTTTTTTTAGTCATACAACTATACTGAGTGAGTGATTATTGTGTTTGAACATCTTTATAAATTTTCCTCAACAATGTCCTACATAGAGAAACAAACAAAATTAACACGGGTCCTAAACATGTCACTTGTATTTTATCTAAAGTTTTCATGATCGACATCCTAGTATTTAGTCTTTCATTTTATAGATTCACATCCTGCATTTTAGCATCATCCCTAGTTTAGAACCTTGCATTGTCATTTACTTTTTTTTGCATATGTTGGAATAATGATATATTTGTCATCAGTGAATGCACTTAGTGAAAACACTTATTCGGTTTTGAATGCTTACCGAGCTTATCACTCAGTCCACAGCCTATACCGAGCATTCAGTAAAGATCACAGATCAAACAGTTCAAACCGAGCAGTAAGGCAGTCACCGAGCATATGAGAAGAACAGCAGTTACCGAGTAGACGGTAGTCACCGAGTCATCAGTCGAAGATAACTGAGAAGTCAGTTACTACCGAGTCACCAGTGGTTACCGAGTGACAATATATCTACCGAGTCACCACAGCTACCGTGTTCCAAGCTACACTTC
>MU224754.1:681922-759947 GCA_018584345.1 Thuja plicata
CTTTTTGGCACTCCTTGGGATGTACCTCAATATATAGAAGACTGTTAAGTCCTACTCTGTTAAGAGACTTGATGCTTCAATGGTTAAACTGAAACACAATGACCTATTTCTAATGCAACTTGAATTGTAGAATTTTAGATCTATTTAAGTACATTACCTCTTTGATCAATATATCAATTCAATTCTTTGTGCTCCACACTTTCTGCTCTATGATGTTGTGCTTCACTGTTTGTCAGTGTCTACAAAATTCTTTAGCTCTCCCTTAGCTTGATTGATCAGGACTGTATGAAGTTATCCTTCATCAGTTTCTCTTTAGAATCCTCTTTCTATTCACCCCCATGATTGTGATTCATTTGATTGATTTGTAAATGAATTAAGCTTTTCTCTTATATAGACATGATATTCACCATTTCTTGATTCTTGATTCTTGATTCTTGGCATGAAAAATAATCCAGCCAATCTGATTTAAAGCATAACTCCTAATTTTTCTCGTAGTTATCTTTATGCCAACTGTACAAATCTTCTTTAAATTAATCACTTAACTCTAGTTGAATAAAACAATGAAAACAACCAGTTAAGTCTATCTTTTAGCTCTTGCCAGCTAGATATTTTGTCGCTTTCTGAACTCTCTATTCTATCGGTCAACTTTGTAGTTAGTCGTCGGTGACAAAAACCAGTTTCGTCGGTGTGACTCCAGTCAGATTTGGGATCTCCGTCCATCGGGCATCATTAGATTTTACTCGTAGGGCTATACTGTCTTCTACTCATCGGGTATTACTATGACTTTGGTTCTTGCCTTTACCGATGGTGTGCACTCCGTCGATGTTATCTGTCACTTAGTGAATACTTGACTTTTACACATTGCTGAAAGCATAATCTTTGTTCCATTGATTCTATGAAGTCTTTGGCATTGTATACATGACCGTACAGATGATATCAAGTTGACTTCAGTGACAATACAAACCATTAACTGATTTAATGTCTTACATTATCTTCAACTTAACATTATCAAACATTCAATCAGTTATATGTAATTAGTAGGAACATATGTAACAACTAAAAATGAGTCATTTCATGCAAGGAAAACAATCCCAAGACCTAAAACATCTAATATATTCACCAAATTGCAAAAATGCAAAAAATAAATAAAATGTACTTGTAGAAGATTTTGGAAATGAGACCTATACCAAAAGAAAGAGCACAAAACCAGCTTTCCAATGATGTGTGGAAGTCAGAAAATGAAGTCCATATGAGCAAGATATGGCTCTCGGAATGCGAAAAAGGACCTTGAATTTGACTAGAAAAAACCATTCAAAATGGAAAAATCAAGAAACTAAACCTCAAAAAAAATATTGGGCTCAGAACCATCTTTCCAATGAAATCTTGTTTGCCCAAAAATGCCTCCGTTTGCTCAAGATGTGAGCAAAAAATTGAAGAGGGCTACAAAACAAGAAGAACTCCAAGTGATCTCAGCTAAATTTGGCGATGTTGCTAAATAAGGGGGGAATGCCAAAATTTTGGCCAAAATTGGTGAAGGTACCAAGGAAAAAAAATCCACCACCTTGGAAAACATGCCTAGAATAGGGTCATACATGCAAAAAAAATTGCCTCAAAATGCAACTATGTCCAAATTGGATGTGCCTTATATGAAAATAAGGGTTTTTGAGCCTTTTGAGCGCAACCATGAGGTTCATTTTAGCCCAAAGTTCTCCAAAAACAAACCCCCCCCAAATCCACAAATATCTGAAATAGAAAACCTCTTGATGAAAACACAGATCTGAAGAAGAAGGCCAAATATCTCATAAAGAGAACATGTGCACGGAGATTTGGAGATCTGATACGATATTGGAGTTGATGAAAACTCAACCCTACAACTCCCAAGAATCACCTACATGCAAACCTGTCACAGAAAGAGAGAAGCAAAAGCTATGGAGGCCAGAAATAATAGATCGATGAAAGAGGAAACATATTGAGAAAACAATGGAGAGAAAACCCTCAATATGATATCATCCTCAGATAATTAATAATTACAAAGAGATCAAACCATATAAAGTTGATCAAAACCCTAAAAGGGAAAAACCTAGGTTGTACGATAATAATTAATAAAAGAATTAGTTATTATATGGCTAAAGTTTAGCTTCAATAAACTAGAGATAATAAGTGACTTAATAATTAAATCAAAATGATTTAATTAATAAGTGAAATGTCTTATTACTCTAACACCTATCACCACAACAACACCTTCTATATTGTCCTTGACCCATCCAACAAGTACTTCCAATATGGCTCCCCAAGGTTAGAACCCTAACAATCTTCAAACAAGAATCCCGACCAACTAAGGACAACAACTAATAATTCAAGGGGTAACCCAACAACAGCCTCCTAGAAATCTCCAACCAGGTGTACCTTCCTATTAAGTTTTAGGATAGCTTCAAATGTAATAGCACTCTATGTTGTATGTGTTTTTCAAATGAAACAATCTCTCTTTCATTTATATTGGGAATAAGGCTAGGAGAGACATGTCCCTTCATGGGACATGTCTATTCATTATTATTAAGATTAATATAATGACAATTGATTATGTATATATGCCTTTAGAGAGGCATGTCCTTAAAGGACATGCCTCTTCCCATTAATTATAATTTAATCAATCTTATAATGTTTCATCAACCAATTATTAATTTAGAATAATATAATAGATTAATATTTAATATTAAATTTTATATGATTAATAATAATATAACATATTATTATTAATCAACATATATTATATGTATTTTAAATGATCATACGACTGAAGCTACAAACATTAACACTCCCTCTTAGCTAGGGATGATGATCAAACAGAATGTGTAGTGGTCTCTCGTGTCAACACCTATGACCCTCACCATAGCTACACAAAACATCAACACTCCCTCTTAGCTAGAGAAGATAAAATCCATAAAAATGCAATTCACAAAAGATCCATTAATTTTAAGAGAGAAGATATCACCTCATCATGATATCAAGAGATATGGTCTGACCAAGAATATCAAGTCTGTTGGAATGACTATGGAAAGTTGGGACTAAGAGGGGAGGGGTGATTCAGTACCACAAAATTTTTTATAACTGAAACTGTCTATAACCATATACTGATGCTTGTTGTTTAACGAATTCAATAACTTGAAATGAAACTAATATAAAATATAACATCACAACATTCAAGTAAATGAACTCATAACTCCATGATTTTATTTACGTAGAAATCCTTGGTTAGAAGAGAAAATTACAGCGAGAATGAAACCCACAACCTTCACTAACTATAGTATAAAGGGTGCTCGGTTAGAGATTACAAAGTTTAGCCATTTTGATAGCTTACCCAGTTAAGAGTATACAAAGAATTTTTAGGTCTACCTGGTTAGAGGATTTTACAATCTCTACACTTAGAGATGTACCCTATTAAAGGTTTTACAATTATCAGATCGATTAAGATCTACCCAGTATTGGGATTTATAGTTCTCAATACAACAGTGTTAACAACTTAACATTTTTTGTTATATTGCATCAATACAAATGCTAATCAGACTCTATGTGCTCTGAAATATTGTATTACCTCTATCTCAAACTGTAACACTACTCGAATTTTCCCTGTTGTAGCTAGATATCAGCTCGGTGCTTTCTGCTCTGATCTTTGTTCTTCAATATAACTTCTTTAACAATATCATCCTTCTCTGTATCATTACTATGTCTCTCCTCTTCCTCTACTCTGTAATTCATCCTATAAATATAAGATTTATTACCTCTTAATCTTGTGCATTAGGTGCATTATAATTTTTTAAACTGTTCGATCTTCTTTTCTACTCTACGACTGTGTCACTTTTACCTCAGTACTTGGTGTATTTGTTGGAAATAACAAACTTCCATTAACCACTTAATCAGCTCCTTGGATCTTCTCTTTGAATTATCTCAATCTTTGATCATGTAACAAACTGTTCTTCATGCATTGTATAATCATAATTAATGTCGTGTCAATGTATTAATTGTGTCTTTATCGCTTTACAATCAATTAAGTAACTTAGTAGAGTAACTTCTCTTCGCTTAATTAACTTGCTCTTTTAGTACTCAGCAACTATCAACTTGGTGTACTTCATATTCACTCGATGTTTGGTAACTGTAGGTGCTTGGTGTATATTACTGAGTTCACTGCCTTGCTTGGTGTATGTTACCGACTAGTCAAATTTTTGTTTTCTCCTTTTCACCGATTGATTCTTTTGACTCATATGACTTTGCCTTAACTAATGACAACAAAATATTCATAGAGATAACAATCTCCCCCTTTGACATTAGTTGAGCATTTTAAAAAATACCTCAAAGTCATCAAAACTTAGTAACTCTCCCTTGGATGTTACTCTCTATACAAAATATGTATAACTCTTCTCCTCTCTTTTTTTTTCATATATACTTTTTTTGTATTTTGTGTTGACTCTATTTGCTTTTGTTTTATATAATTTTTCAAAAGTCTATCTATATTTCCCCATTTTTTGACAAAAAGTATCAACAGTAAAACTTAAGTATCAAAAATGTGTTTATACCTTTGTTGTAATCTGACAGTACATTCTCCCAAGCGTCTCGGAGATTCTATAATATCACAATGTGTTCATTTATGTTTGTCAATACATCAACTATAGTATCCAGTGTGCTAACCTCTGGAAAACTTGCTAGTTCTTTTCCTCTCTTCAGATGTATCTGCATTGATTGCATATGGGGAATAATTAGTGCTTACAACTCAAGCAACTCTAACCTCAACTTATCTTTCTCCTGTCTCAATGAGAGTTGAACTCCCATGAGTTCTTTTATCTTTGAGTAGTACACATGGAATTCCCCAGGCTCAGTAGTTAGCATTTCAAGCTGCTCAGTCGGCTCTTTTTTAGTATTTGCCTCTTTCTTCTTAATGTCCTCAGTAAATTTAGAGAGAATACAAATTTTCCAAAACAATGAAATGATGGAATGCAATTTTTCTTCAACTTTGGAACATAACTCATAAAGAGATACCTTCACTATAGCAATTGTTTGCAGGAGGTCCTCCATCAATTTCTTCTCCATTAATGCCTTGTGAATCTTTAACATGTAGTATGTCATGTCCTTGTTTGGTCCTTTGATTTGATGGACTATATTTCCAACTTGGTCTAATAGGGGCTCAGACTCATCAATGTTAACTTCCGATATAATCTCCTGGAAAACTTCTTTGACATCTTCTAATATATCAACCTTTTTCTTCTTCACTAATAGTTTGTCTTGCTCAGTCTTTTGAGCTGCCAATTTTTCATAAATGCGAAATTACTTTGGCTTCATCATATTGGGATCTTCAGGTGGTATGATAATTGGCTTACTCAATTCTATCACATGTTTCCTCTTCTTACTCTTCTTTTTCTTAATTATCCTGCTCTCTCTAGTAGATAATTTAGAACGTGATGCCATTGTTTCATCTGGTGACTCGGCCTGGTGACCGGCTATGATTTCCTCTGCTTTCACTTCCTCTTGTTGCTTTTTTTCTTCTTTATCTTCATCCTTTCCTTTTAGATTTGATTCCTGCAACATTTATTTTTTTGTATCTTGTGGCTTTTGATCATTCTGAACATTGGATTTTTTGTTCATTGGTGTATTCTGCTTCTATCCTTCAGTATCGGTTGGAGTTTCCAACTCACTTTCCTTATTATGTTCAGTCTTGGTAGCCTCTGGCTTATCAACATTTACATTTTCCTTTTTCAACTGGTGGCTTGGTTTCCATAACTTGTGTAACTTCAGTAGTACCAATCTGCATAGTAGAATAATTTTGTACTTGTCCTAATATGGGGTTAGTACTCTACAATGGTCCAACATATACATCAATGTAATCAGTGTCTGGTACTTGCATATCCATTAAATCTTCATCCTTTGACAAATATTTTGTAGGATCAATATCCTCCAATGCATCTTCAATAATTACTTCTGCATTAACAATAGTTAGATCAATTGGATCTACTTGGTCTATGATGTTCTTTATCTGATCAGTGATTGTATCACCTTGATTCTGCTTGGTTTCTTGTTGCTTGGTGTCATATACATGATATATTTATTTCCACTTCTTAGTAGTATCCTTCTCTACTTATTGTAGGTCTCCATTCATTATCCTCAGGGATCTTCCCTTTACCAAAAATTTCTTTGAATGTTTATTCAATGCATCTTCAATTTCAGATGGTGCTAGGTTGGGAATAGTATGCACAAGATATCTCTCTCATCTCCTTCTCAACATTAATTGCATACTTTAAATGTGCATCAATTTTGTTGTAGAGTTCCTCTGGTAGATTATCTACAAGCTCAATAGGTGTCACTCTATATCTCATTAATGTCACTACAACTGCATCTTCAATCTTTTTCTTGTCTTCTTCATTTTTCTTCAAATACTTCACTTGTCTAAATCTTTCAAATCCTCCTGATTCTTTTAATCCTTCCAAAAATTCATCAAGACTTTGTGGGGAATGTAAGAGCTGAGCCATTGGAACAAATTTGTTCGGCTTATCAGATTCAGTCTCACTACTCTTTCCAAGTAGAAGTCTTCTTCTTATTCTCACTGGTTGCTTCTTGCCTCTTGTCCTCTCATAGGTTTTACCTTGCGGTTGTATCACTTCGGTGGCCTTCTTCTCTGTTGGGTGTACCGATGATTTGGTTTTCCTTGTAATACCTCTTTTGATTAGTGAGGGAAATTGTACATTCTGTTTCTCAACCACTACAAGTGCTTGTGCATTATCAGTATCTATAGTATCATCAACTCTAAGAGTCTTTGATAAAACATTTATCATCTTACTTGCCTTCTTAATTAACCTTGGTACTAAAATGCCTTGTTTGATTTTGTCTTTGAATTATTCATAAGTCCCATATCTCTTTTCATTGGGGTCAATTGGTTTTGTTAATAGGGCTTTAACCTATTTAGAACCTATATCAATGTCCATTTCATAACCCATTGGTTGAATCCATTCGACTCTTGGTTCAACAAGTTTGATTATACACACATCTGTATCAACTTCAAAATATATGTTGTCCTGATATTTTGCAACTAGTTGAGGTGGTATCCTATACCTTTTGTACATTCTAGCTTGGAACTTCAGAAAATTATCAGACATGATTGCATCAAAATTATCTCCTAAAGTGTCTATGAACTCATGTATCTGATATATAACTGGCCTATCAGTATTCCAAACTACATCTCCAATGGAGGGAAATGAATTCTGATAATAGAAGAAGATACATACCAACAATGAACCAAATTTCATAGTGTTGGTCTTTTCTTTCCTGATTGTGTTCATGTTGTCCTCCAACTTCTTCAATAAAACCTCACACAGGTATATCTGTAAACCTTTCTTTACTATCTTATACACAAGATCAACTACTCCATATGGAACATTGTCCACTTGGGACAATTGGAACACTCTGTAGGGTATGATATTACTTGCAAACCTTAGCTCGAGATCTGTCATAGATGATATTCTCATTCCTCTACCATCCCATTGTGCTTTAGTGAGCTCGATGAGCTTTCCCTTGTCAATCTTCTTAATTTATTTCGGTCTGTCTCTGATTGGGAATCCAATGATGATATCAAGTACATCCTTAATAAATTTGATCGGTTCATCTGACCACATGAATTGGTCATGTACTCAGCTGAGTACCACTCTAACCCACTCAGGCTTGAATACCCTTGATAGATGTATATCATGAACCAAACCTTTGTTTTCAAGATGGGTGTACTCATCTTTGACCTTTCCATCCATGCATAGCTTGCTGAATGAAGCATCTATCTCAGTATCTATAATTCCTCGCAAGGTGTCCTACCTTATGACAATGAAAACATGCCATGCCAAGGTTTCTCCATTCTCTTCTGTTTGTTCCTTTTGTGCATCAACATGCAATTTGCAGCAATGTGTCCATATCTTCCATAGGATAAACATGAAATTATTGTATTATATTCCCATGGTATAGAAATGTTTGCTCGGTTGGTCTTAGCGTTCTCTTGGTTAGGCTTCCATT
Organism: Thuja plicata; assembly: GCA_018584345.1. Classification (NCBI taxonomy): domain Eukaryota; kingdom Viridiplantae; phylum Streptophyta; class Pinopsida; order Cupressales; family Cupressaceae; genus Thuja; species Thuja plicata. Next base: position 689,963 of record MU224754.1, read on the forward strand.
TGTCATTTCTTTTCTTTATTTTGCACTCTTCAGCTTTGTGTCCAAACTTATTACAATTCTTGCAGTAATTATCAAACTTAGGTTTCCTTGTGTTGTTAGCAAGATTTTTTTTGCATTCAAATGCTTGATTTCCATACCTATTGCATCTAAAATAATAACCATAAAAATTAGGTGTACTCAGTAATTTACCTTTCTTGCTCCTGCAAACATTAGCAGTATGTCTAGGCTTCCCACAATAATTGAAACTTGTCTTCTTTTGTTTCGGTGGGGGTGTAGTACTTTCATTTTTTTGTGCATTTGATTATTCACCTTTCTCGGTAGTGTTGTCCTCTTTGAATCTAATTCTTGTTTTGTCATTCCTTTACTTCTGGTTCTTGAACTGTTGATCCAAAGATTTCAGTGCTTCCTCATTTCTTTTCAGTATTACATTTGCATCTTTCTCAAATTTTAGTTTTTGATCAATTCTTTCAATTTAAGCTTTCAGTGCTTGATTCTAAAATTATTTCCTTGTTTTATCTTAATTTTCACTCAGAAGTTGGTCAGTTATATCATAGTGAACTTGTGTCATTCTCATGATCTCATTATCTTTTTCTAATAGCTTGATTTCAACTTGTCTTTTATCATCTTCTACCATTTTCTTTTCATCTTCAACAATCCTTTTTCGTTCAAAAAATTCAGTCATTCTTATCATTATTGTTTCAAGATCTATCTTCATTGGGTCCAACTGCTCGGTAAGTGTATCATTCTTAGAGAATAGTAGATCCTCTTCTGATGCAGCCAAGGTAGGAGGGTCCAAGAAAATGAATAATCCAACCTTGCAGCAAGATTTACACAATAGAAACTCGAAGACTTCAAGAAGTAAATACATAGATCTAGAGTATAGAACACATATGCAACCTTTTCATTAGCAGGTAAAACAATTACAAATATCTATAGTAGAAGTCAACTTGCCCAGCTCAAATGCCAGGGCTTATTACAAAGAAAACTAACTTATTCTTCCTAACCTATGACTGTAAACAACCTTCTTCAAAATAATAGCTTACTACCTTTGATCTCTAGCTTTTGTCCCTCAAACAAGGACCAAGATCCAACCTAAATACACGACCGCAACCTAATAGGTCAGCCTCAAAATTACATTTCCCAAGAGAAATAAAATGTGTTACCAACTAACTCTCAGTCAGCCTCCAATCAAAGATATTTAACCAACAAATAAATCACAAGGAACAATCATACAAACAAGTTGTCCAAACATGTAGCTATATAGGAAAATGAGTCATCAACACCACTGATCAAGGAAAACCAACCAAGGATCCAAACACTGACCGGTGAAAGAACATGGAGAACACATTCTAAACACAACCAAAGAATCCAACATAACTTTAGGCATGATACTCCACATAAGTTGGGATCATAGGAAAAGATTCCTAATGATCTCTAAAATATGAATCTATGACCGCAACTGCCAAGGATTTGTAGAAATCAACCACAAAAAGAAACACAACAACCAAAGAATAAGAACAAAAAAACTCAGATGTTTTTTGGTTGACACAAGATTGCAATGAACCCAATATTATCGTGCACCAGATACCCAGGGGTATTTTAAAAGTGAGCCTCTCACTTAGCTAAGATGAAGGAAAAACCAATCATTTCAACTCCACCTAAGAAATCCATGAAAAATCCTCAACAAGTCTGTTCTTCCACTAAACAAGATATTCCTCATATTTTTTTCCTCTAGTGCTTTGACCAATTCTGGTATCCAAGATCCGTTCAAGCTCCTCCTCATGTTTCTTAGGATATTGTAATTTTGTCTCTAATCCATCCCCCACACTATTATCTGATTCATGATATTCATACAAGTCTTCTATGTTTAATATACTTGATATGTCCATGTCCTCTGGTAACTTAAATTCATAAGCATTCCCTGAATCAAACTTTCTCAAATTCCTATAAGGTCCAAACTTCTTCATCTTCAAATTACTATAGGTACCAACTAGAAATCCGTTAGAGTAATTTCCCTTTAGACTTATTGATTAAATCATGTTGATTTAATTAGTTAATTTCTCATTACTCTTTTTTTCTTAAGCTTTCTCCTAGGTTTTATATTAATTATTAATGTACAACCTAGCTTTTTAGTCTTTAGGGTTTTGTTCACCTTTATAGGTTGAACCTTGTAATTATTTGTTTTTTAATTCAGAATAAATTTTTGCTCTGATCTTCCGAGTTTCTCTAAGCTTCTGAGTTCTTCTGCTTTTTCCTTCTTTTGCTTCTTTCCTGTAACAGGTACTTGCATGCAGCTATTCTTGGGTGTTATCAGAGACCCTCTACTATTGCTTGTTCTGGAGTATTTGAAGCTACATTTGAAGGAGAAATTATCAGCCTTTTTAGGGGTTTTTGTCTTCAATCTGGGGGTAAAGGTTTTTTGGAGCATTTTGGGCCCAAACAGACCTCACCATCGCGCTCAGAAGGCCCAAAAATCTATATTTTCATATAAGGTTTATCTTTTTTGGCCTCCGTGACATCTGGAAAAAAAATTGGCCTCTAGGAACATTTTTTGAGGCAAAAAATAAAAAATAAAAAATAAAAATAAAAATAAATATTAAAAAAACTCAAAAAACTTGAGTTTTATTGCGTAGGTAAAGCGCAACGGCAACACAGCCACTGCGCCACCAGTGCGCGACCCACACTTGGCTCGCACCTCGCCACCACTGGCCAGTGCTTTTCCCAGGCGCTGCCCATGTGCCACCCACTCCTCGCCTGTGCCCCGTTGCACCGCTTGCTGACAACTGATGATGTCAACATACTGACAGCTAACGTCAGCATTCTGGTGACCATATTCTTTTTCTGGCAGTCAAAACTCTTTCCAGTGTGACAGCTTGGTGACGGTTAGATGACCGTCAAATTTTTTACCATGGATAGGCGACGACCATTTGGACGTCAAATTTTTTGCAGTGACTGGTTTTTTCCAGTGAGCTCTACATTCTAACCTCCTGTCAGTCTTTTGCTCATAACTTGAGCATACAATATTGTTTTTTAGCAAACAAGATATCGTCGGAAAGCTCTTTCTAAGTCAGAGACCACCATGGTGGTTTTGTATGAAAATTTAGCCGTTTGAGTACCTTATTTCAGTGTCAAAGTAGAAACTTCTATTTCCCTCCTCACTGCATCAAGTCACCAGGTTTTCTTCTCTTTTTTTGTACTTTCTTAGTTCTTTGTGGTGTATGGGAGATAGTTTACTATTTTTTTTTAATTTTAATTTTTTTTTTGGGGGGGTGCATTTCGCTTTCTATTATTTACTTTAAAAGACCCTTCTACTTCTGTCTACTTTCTCTTAATGTCGAACCCTTCAGTTGCTGGATGCCGCATAACTACCATACTTGGAAACCGCACATGACCGGATTGCTCATGTCATGAGGCTTATGGTCCTATCTGGATGAGAACCAAGATGTTCTACAACATCCTTTTGAGGCTCTTCAGCACAGGAACAAAATGGACGCATCCATGGGCTTAGTGGCACTGAATGTTTTTGATAGTCTCCTATTTCACCTAGAGAATTTGAACACTCCTTGAGCTATCTGGGACAAGTTTGCAGATTTTTTTGGCACATTAAATGAGTTCAGGGCACTTTAGCTTGATGCAAAGTTGACATCTTTGTCTCCTAACAATTTTCACACCATTGAGGACTTCTTGATGAAGTTCAATGCTCTTTGTTTAGTTTTACAGGGGTGTGGAAAGACCAAGTCAGATAATGAGTGTATCTTTCCAATACTCTCAAAGCTTCAAGGACAGTTTCAGATCTTCTCCTCCACATTCTATTCCACTATGGATGCTTTTGGTCCTAGGCACACTATGCCTTCCTTTGAGGCCTTCTGTGATCAGTTGACTCAAGAGCAGTCAAAGATTCAATAGTTGGATAGTACTTCTAGCTCTATGAGCCATGCTTTGGTTGCTCATCCATCTTCATGGAAGCCAGAGCAGAAACAGGTACCACCAACCACAGATTATTGGAAGGATTCTCATTCTCAGCATTCCTCTGACCCACCTCCTCCAAATAAGGGGAAATTAAAGACCGAAAAACCTAAGTGTGCTTATTGTAACAAGCTCAATCAGGATGAGTCTTAGTGCTTTCAGAAGAAGGTGGATGGATATGCCAAACATATTTTTGATTTGATAACTCTTCTTCACAAGAGCAATATTGATATTCCTTCTTCCTGTGATTCCTCATCTCACAGGTTTTCTTCATCATCTTTTCAAACAGATGGGTGAGACAACAAAAAGGGTCATGCCTTATGTGCATCTACTATTGCTCCCTCTTCTAGATGGCTACTGGATTTAGGTGCTTCACACCATACGATATCTTCTCAGGATTTATTCTCATATTTTGAGGCTTCACCTACCCCACACATTTTGATGGGGAATATAGTCATACTATATTTGGGAAGGGTTCTATTAACATTGATGATGGTGCATTCCATGATGTACTATGTGTTCTATCTTTGTCCTCTAACCTTCTCTCTATCTATCAGATTACTCACAATGGGACAGGGAAGACAATTGAGTTCACTCTAGATTTAGTGCACATCAAAGACAGTGTGACAGGTAATATTGTTGCTACAGGGATAGTTGATCATGCTACCTGCTTGTACTCCTCTTATTTTGGTCCACCATCTCCATTGTCGAAGAATATCTCTCCTACTGCATGCGTGCCTATTGAGGAGAAGTCGGGTCACCTGAACCTGTGTTGTTCCTGAGATCAATGTTGCAGCTTCTACACCTCCTCCTCCTCCTATTGAGTTTACATCTGTTTAGCATGATTCCTCTTCAACATTACCTACTATGGTCGCTCCTTGCATTAAGCCACCTACTCCAGTTGTTGAGGGAATATTCGAGGACATTCATCTCCTCCCAAATGTCAGATTCAGCACATCTATTGGCCCACCTTCATTGGAGATTCCTTTACAGGAGTCTCATGCATTCTCCTTTGAGCATCAGTTAGGCATTCCAGTTTCACCTCTCACTCAGGGGTTTCCTTATTGTTCCTTGCCTTTGTTTCTTCCGCATTGGAGTTCCATTGGTTTGATCATTACCACATGAGTTCTATCATTCTGGGGGAGCTTTGGTGTCTCTTCCCTCTCTCATGGGGGGCTGGTTGTACTTATGGTTTTGAGAGAGTCTCTTGAGCCATTTCTTTTCTACATTTTTTTTTATCTCTTTTTGGAGAGGAGTTTTTCCCACTGGGTTTTCTCGTTTTCTCCATTTTATAGATATTTCTTTGTATTGGGTACCTGATCAGGCCTTGTTGCTAGGACCCTCTTTCTTTCTTTCATAGCTGTGCTAGGTTATCTTACCTCCTGAGCTTCACTTAATAGGGGGTGTTAGAGTAATTTCCATTTAGACTTATTGATTAAATCATGTTGATTTAATAAGTTAAGTTGTCATTACTATTTTTTGCCTAAGCTTTCTCTTAGGTACATTATAATTAATATTTATATTAATTATTAATGTGCAACCTAGCTTTTTAGTCTTTAGGGTTTTGTTCACCTTTATAGGTTGAACCTTGTAATTATTCATTTTTTAATCCAGAATACATTTTTTCTCTACTCTTTTGAGTTTCTTTTAGCTTCTGAGTTCTTATGCTCTTTCCTTCTTTTGATTCTCTCCTGTAATAGGTACTTGCATGCAGCTCTTCTTGGGTGTTATCGGATCAGTGTTTATTAGATCCTTCAAAATCTACCCTTTCTTAGGAAAACCATCACTTCATCACCAACTTCAAACTCCTCATGTTTCCTCTTTCTATTAGCCCTCTCCTTATACTTATCATTCATGCCTTCCAAATGTTTCTTAACACTATCGTGCAAATCCTTCATATGATCGGTAAATTTTTCTGCTTCAACACTCCTCTTTTCTTCAACACTGATATCCCTCAATTTTGTTACTCCTTTAGGATGTAAACCATAACCAATCTCAAAAGGTGTTCTCCCAGTACTCTTATTCACTAAATTATTATAAGAAAACTCTGCTTGTGCCAAAACCAAATCCCAATTACCTACCTTCTCACCAACTAGGAATCTCAGTAAATTACCCAAGATCCTATTAACAACTTCAATGTATCCATCAATTTGTGGGTGAAATGAAGAACTAAACTTCAATTCTGTCTTAAGATTCCTCCAAAGTGTCCTCCAAAAATACCCAAGAAACCTAGTATCCCTATCTGAAACAATGCTCTTAGGCAACCCATGCAATCTGACAATGTCCTTGAAAAACAAATCAGCTATATGTACTACATCTGATGTCTTATTACAAGGAATGAAATGACCCATCTTTGAAAACCTATCAACTACCACAAACACTGAATCATTACCTCTTTGAGTCTTTGGCAAACCAAGCACAAAATCCATTCTAATATCCTCTTAAGGATTCTTTGGTACAGGTAATGGTGTATACAATCCAGTATTCTGACTCTTCCCTTTAAAAATTTGACAAATCCCACACTTCTGAATGAAATTCCTAACATCCTTATGAATCTACGGCTAATAATACCACTCCTTGATAACTACCACTATCTTATCAATCCCAAAGTGTCAAACTTATCCTCCACAATGTTTCTCCTTAATCAAACTTTCCCTCATAGATCCTCTTGGTATACCCAACTGAACCCCTTTGAACAATAATCCATCCTAAATGAAATAATCCAACAAAGAACTTCTATTGGTAACCAAAGTTTCTTTACAAGCTTTCCAAGTTTCAGAAAAATCAAGATCATCCTTGTACAAAGTCTTCAATTCATCAAATCCAAGCACTGCCACCTTCATCTCTATCATAAGATTCCTTCTTCTACTCAAAGCAACAACAACTTTATTATACTTACCACTTCTATGCTTCAGCACAAATGAGTAACTCTATAAGAATTCAACCCATCTGATATGTCTTTGATTCAACTTACTCAGACTATGCAAATACTGTAAAGCCTAATGATCAATATAGAACACAAACTCCTTAGGAAATACGTAATGTCTCCACTTATTCAAAGCTTGAACAATAGCATAAAATTCTTGATCATAAACAAAATACTTTTTCCTTTCATAATTCAATTTTTCACTAAAGTAAGCAACCGGTCTACCTTCTTGACTCTTTACTGCTCCAATTTCACTTCCACTAGCATCACAGTCTACTTGAAAAATCTTACTAAAATATAGTAGTGCTAACATAGGTTGTTCAATTACCTTTTTCTTCAACAAATCAAAGCTTCTTTGTGCTCCATGTGTCCATTTGAATTCATTCTTATCTCCCCTCATTGTCTCAGTCATAGCATTACAAACAGAACTGGAATTCCTAATGAACTTCCTATAAAAAATTTCCAAGCCATGAAATGATCTTACCTCACTAACACTTTTAGGTTTAGGCCATTCAACAATTTATCTAATCTTCTTAGGATCCATAATTAATCCTTCAGTAGAAATCACAAATCCAAGGTATACAAATCCCTTCTTCATAAAAGTACCCTTCTTCAAATTTATCAACAACTTCTCCTCTCATAACCTCTGGAATACTTTTCTTACATGCAACAGGTGTTTCTCTTTTGTCTTACTGAAAATTAGAATGTCATCCAAATAAAATATGACCAACTTACCCAAACATTCCTTGAATACTTCATTCATCAACCTCATGAAATTACTTGGTCCATTAGACAAACCAAAAGACATTACTAACTACTCATACAAACCTTCCTTAGTCTTAAAAGTAGTCTTCCATTCATCACCTTCTCTTATTCTGATATGATGATAACCACTCTTCAAATCAATCTTTGTGAAATACTTAGCTCCACTCAAGAAATCCCTTATGTCATCCATCCTAGGTAATGGAAATTGATACTTGATAGTAATCTTGTTTATTACTCTTGAATCTGTACACATCCTCCACTGTCCATCCTTCTTAGGTGCCAAAATTGTAGGGACTATAGAAGGACTCAAACTTTCTTTGATTAATCCTTTTATGCAACAACTAATATACTTGTCTATTCAACTCTTCATTATATGCTAGTGTTAACCGATGAGCTTCTTTATTAGCCAAACCAGCTCCATGAATTAGATCCATGCAATGAATGATACTCCTAACTAGTGGCAAACCATTAGGTACATTATCCAAAAACACCTTTGCATACTCATCCAACATGTTCTTAATCTCCTCAAGGTATTCACCGCTCATGTCTACATGCACAATCTTCCTTGTAACAATAGAAAAACAAGCATTCTCATGTCTCATTCCTTCCAAGAATTTCCTTCCATCAACCATGCAAAATCTAACACTGGTACAAACTTCCCCTTTAAAAGGTTCCTCAAAAGGCATCAATCTTTGTTTCCTACCATTAGCCACAAAAGTATATGTATTTATTCTACCATCATGTATAGCCTATCTATCATACTACCAAGGTCTACCCAAAAAAACATGACATACATCCATAGGTATTATATCACACAAGACTTTATCATGATATTTCCCTATTTCCAACTTAACCCTACATTTTTCACTTACCAACACCTTGTGATCATCTTTTATCCATGAAATCTCATAGGGTTTAGTATGTTTCAATCTTTACAACTGCAACTTGTCTACCATTTCCTCACATACCAAATTATCATAGCTACCACCATCAATAACAACTTTACATACCTTACCACCAACAAGATATATGGTTTGGAACATGTTCTTTCTTTTCCAAGAGTTCTCCATCTTTTCATCATGGTACAAGGTTCTCCTCATGATCGTTGTCTCTCCCTTTTTAGTCTAATTATTATTAACCAATTTACAAGATCCCTCTTCTTCCATAAGAGTTGTCCTTCTACTTCTTTTTGTTCTTATTTCAGATCCACCTTGTTTTCACTCAAAGTCCCTATGACCTTCTCCACCACACTTGAAACAAGTTCCCTTAAACACTCTTTTATCATCTCTTTGGTAGCCCTCATTCCTATAACCACCTCTGTAAGAATTCATTTTAGGAGTCTTCTCCTCTATCTTCCCTTTATCAGAGTCACCAATCAATCTACCACCTCTACCTCTCTGGAAAATTCCACCTTTGCCTCTTTTTCTTTATTCTTTTCTTCTATTTAGCTTGTCTTCAACCTTTAGGGCATACTTGTAAGAAGCTTCCACATTCCAAATATTGACCATACTGAGATCCTCTTGTATTGACATCCTCAAACCATTCATGTATCTTGAAACTCTCTCTACTCCATCCTCTTCAAAGCCATATCTGATATCCAACTTGTAGAAATCCTTGGTGTACTGTTTCACATTCATATCCCTTTGTCTCAAATTCTGCAATCTTTTGATCAAGACGACCTGACAATCAAAGGGTAAGAACTTTGCTTTGATCTTTTTCACCATCCTATCAAAATATTTGACCTTCTCTTTACCTCTACTCCTCCTATCAATTTGCAAATGATCCCACCAAAGTGAAGCATGACCTCTTAACTTAGTACTAGCATACTTTACCTTCTTATCTTCATCAATACCTTCAAAATCAAAATACTTGTCCATAGCTAAGATCCAATCCAACAACTCATCTGCATCCAATAGGCCATCATAATCTGGTGGATTAAAATGTGGTCTTGTATTAATCCTAGTAAGAGCCCTAATAAACCTTTCTTCTCCTTGATCCACTTCAGGTTGTTCTTTGGGCTTCTCCTTCAACTTTTTCTTCAATTTCTTCTTTAACATCACTTACTTCTTCAACATGTCAACCTCTCCTCTAGGTCATTTCAACCGCTTCCAATCTGGCAACAATCCATCTCAACATTTCAACAACATTAGGGTCTACACCTCTAGCACCGCTCCTAGCCATCTCTGATGATTCCTCTACAACTGCGGGTCAAATCCTTACTCTTCTACCCCATGACAAACCAAATTAGGATCTGCACACTTAGGAGACAAGATATATTCACCATAATCAAAAAACCTTCACTCTAATACCACCTGAAGCAACCAAGGCAAGAGGGTCCAAGAAAATGAACAGTCCAAGCTTGCAGCAAGAGTTACATAGAAGAAACTTGAAGACTTCAAGAAGTAATTACACAGATCTAGAGTATAGAACACATATGCAACCTTTTCATTAATAGGTAAAACAATTACAAAGCTCTATAATAGTAGTAAACATTCCCAACTCAAATTCAAGGGACTTATTACAAAGAAAACTAACTTATTCTTCCTAACCTATGACTGTAAACAACCTTCTTCAAAACCACAGCTTAATGCCTTCTATTTCTAGCTTCCGTCCCCCAAACAAGGACCAAGATCCAACCTAAATACACAACCACAACCTAACAGGTCGGTCTTATATATTAAATTTCTCAAGAGAAACAAAATGTATTACCAACTACCTCTGAGTCAGCATCCGATCAAATATCTTTAAACAAAAAATAAATCACAAGGAGAAATCATACAAACAAGTTGTCCAAACATGTAGCTACTTAGGAAAATGAGCCATCAACACCACCGACCAAGGAAATCCAACCAAGGATCCAAATATTGACCAGTGCAAGAACATGAAGAACACATTCTAAACACAACCAAAGAATCCAGCATAACTTTAGGCGCAATACTCCAAATAAATTACAATCATAGGAAAATCTTCCTAATGATCTGTAGAACAAAAATATATGACCACAACCACCAAGGATTTGTAGAACTCGACCGCGACAAGAAACACAACAACCAAAGACCACGGACAAAAAAAATCAGATGTGTTTTGGTTGATGCAAGATTGCAATGAACCCAAGATGCTCCTACATCATCTTCCCGCAAAGGTACCTTGATGTAAGAGGCTAAGAATGTTACTTTAAGTATTTCTTTATAACCTATTTATTATCTTGGATCTTATCTTTCCAATAAAATTTTTTAAATTAAGATGATGTTATGCTTTTAATTGATTATCTATCTCCTAACATAACATTTAGAAAATATGAAGACTTAGATGAGCCTTATTATTCCCAACCTAATAAAGTGTATGTGAATAATTGTATGAAAATTATGTATCTATTTATAGAATCTAAATGTTAACCCATTAATTAACTACAAAATCTATATAAAGATGCACACACAATGAAAAATGAAAAAAAAGCAAGAACAAATAAAAATGAAACTTTTACCTCATACTTACTCTTTGTAGTTTGATTCCATTCCTTTCTTTACATTGAAATCCTGATTGTTGAGCTCTCAGATCCTAAATCAGCTTCACCAAGATGCCTCCAAAGTATTGGAATAGTGGATTTATGAAACTAAGATGAACTATGACCCTAAAATGCTTAGATTAAGATAACTAGATGAAATATTGATTTAATAATGCAAGTGGAGGATGGATTATTTAAAAATGGATAATACATTGGTTATGGAACAAAATGACAAAAATATAAGCCAAAGGCACACTTTTCTGATTGCTAAAAATTCTCTTAAAATGATAAAAATGCTATAATACTCCAAATTCACAAGATTCTAATTAACTTGAAATGGTGAAAAAGTGATCCTTTTATATGCATTTGCATCCCCCATGCCTATGTGGAAAGATCGAATGGCTAAGATTGAAAGGTGGAAAAATCAAGGGTGATGATTGACTTGGTTAGAGGGGTTGAGAGGAATGTGGAAGTATTTGAAATGTGAGAGAAAGAATAGGGTGTATGTTACTCCTAGATTGAAAAAGTAGAGGGTTATGAGAAAAGGAGAGACACATGTCAAGTGTCTCTCCATGACTCTTGAGAGGAAGAAGGAAGGACCTTTTCCTCAATAGGACTTTTTTTACAAGTGTACTTATGAGTCATCCTTGACCATATGAGATGGATAGAAAAACCACTAGTTTGTAGGGAACATGGTATGGACCAAGTCCTAGAAGTATATGTGGTGATTAGACCAAGTCTCACAAGGAAATTACCCCTTTTTGACCCCTTGGGAATAGGAATTCAGGTTGAAGGAAAATAGGCTAATTAATAAATAAAATAAATTAATTATCTTAGCCAAGGGTGATGTGTCATATGAGGTGGACTAGTATGACCTAGAAATATGATGAGAGTGTTGTTGGAATTGGTTTTTGATGATGTTTTTGGCATTCATGTTTTGTCACTGATGTCAACATATGTTTCTATGAAGGTAGAACAAACTGGTTATTACTATTGCTTGATGACTAAAAAAAGTGTATGGGTACTTTACCATTGATTTAGAATGAATGAAGATGGTAAAGTGTATAGGGATATGTTGTGATATTACTCCTAAGGTCACATGGCTTAATATTGTTTACTTGATGAATTACAGATGTTTTAGTGAAGACTGGGTACTGGACCGTGACAATGATCTTTGACAGAGTTAGTCTATGTATTTTGAGTATAACTTACGAATGATGTGGATTCAAGTTATGTGATCTTAAGGGATAAAAAATGGCACATTAAGGAATGTTTTTTTATGATTCTTAGGTTTTAGGACTCTTAGTGACATCATCTGTGGTGCGTGTTCTAGAGGAGACCTATTTGGGGCTGACTTCAGAGATGTAGCGTGTATTATGGATTGGGAGCGTTGATTAATGATCTTGGATTATATTTGATGAATTGTAATTAATGTTTACTTTTTATAGGTACCGTGTGTATCTTAGCAAGGGATTAAATACTTATTTTTATATTGGGAAATCCTAATTGAACGACCTAATTAATTATTGTAATAGGGTATATATGAGAGACCTTTTCTTGTTTTAAAAGTATTGATGTGAAATGGAAAATGTGATTTTGGAAGAGACAACAAAGAGTGGAAGATGCGAGCTTGTTTGTGTGAAGATCGTTGGATGTAGAGAAGAGGTTGTTATTATGTTACTTCATTGGAACTGACCAAGCAAAGACAGTTGCTATCAGATAGTTCATTGGATTGTATATTTCCTTTATACACTTGTATTTCAGAGTGTAAGTCCTAAGGGTGGATTTAACCTTCTTTAGGCAATGTGCCTGGGCAGTGAGCCCACTGTTACTCTTGACTCCTAACAGGGTTTGTCCTCTAACAAGGATTGTGTTATGTAATGCATTAATAAGCTCCTAACAGGGCTAAATCTTTTAACAGGGATACTATACTCTTAGTACATCATTTGTGGGTGCTAATTCCCACTAGGGTTTTACCTTTAACAGGGTTTCCTCGACAAAAATGATTGTGTTATTGTGTTGGCATTTACTGTGTTTGTTAGATAACTGAGAGGGGGGGTGAATCAGTTAGTTCCAATTATCCTACAGTCCCAAATACTCCCAGATGTATATAACAAAAATTTCAAACATATAAATCAACTCGGTGAAATATGAACTGTGATCTCAAACTTAATTACTGAGTAGTAGTAAATCAATACTGTGATTACCAATCAATGCATATAAAGTAATGTGTAAAGAAAAATAACAATCCAACACATCCATACACACTAACACATATATTTTTAATGTGGAAACCTTGCTAAGGGAAAAACCACCTGGGACCGGTAACCCAAAATAATTCACTCTTCTGAAGTGAGCTCGGTAAAGAGACAACCCTCTTAAAGGTTACAATTCACACTATTAGGTGTGACCTAACAGTTCTCCCTTGACCAATAATTCACTATGGGGTCAACAAGAAAACAATCAACATTCATTGAATGTCATAATAAAGATTGTTAAGTCCCACTCGGTTAAGAGTTTTTTGTAACAATTGTTAAACAGATACAGTAATGATCTGACTCAAATACAAATATATTTGCAGATTTCATATCTATGCTAAGTACATAATACCTCTGATCAATAATCACTTTATTCCCTCTAATTCTTCATACTCTATTCTGCTTTGTAAATGCTCTTTCTCTATCAATCGATGTTGTCTATAGAATTTCTTGGTTCTGTCTTCAACCAGTTTGATTTGTCATGCATGAAGTTAATCTCTTCAGCATGTATGTGCACATATGTATGATTCCATAATGAATCTCTTGTCTCTTATATTGACATCATAAATCATTTAATTTCCATCCTTAGGTTTTTCCGCTTGATCTCCATCATTGAGTTTTCCGCTTCATCCTTCCTCAGCAGTTGTGTCAAAAACACGTTTCAATCTCCTTCGTCTGATCATCTTGAATTTTCATAGCCATTTGATCAACATAAAAAACATTACCAATTACCTTGAAATCATAAACAATTTTCCATCTTAGCATCTTAGTCGGCCTTCAATTTGTTTTACTCAGTCAATGTTGTGATGCATTGGTGATACCTAGCTCAGTAAACACTATGCTTGGTATACACTATGTTTAATTGGTGTCCATTATTGTAACTCAGTATATACACAAATCTTCAATTATCAACCGCATAAACTTTGTTTATTCCAGATCTTCAATCCCTAATAGATGTTTGTTACCATGATTGATACTCAAATAAGTTGACATCAATGAAAATTAATTAATTGATTAATGTCTATCATCACATTAGTAACTCGGTTGATCATCAACTCAATGAATTCAAACATACAATCAGTTGTAGTTCATCAATCTCTCCCTTTGGCATTAATGGCAACACAATATGAAATATGCAATATGAAAATGCCATAGAATACCAAACTTCAGCTTGACAAATATATGCAAAATGTTGTATCTCTCCCTAGCTTGTACATATAATATGTTTAATCACTACACAACATTAAAAATTGCCATGCAGACTCTCACTGCGGATTTGACTCATTTTAATATTCTCTCCCTAAAATGGATATATATTTCATTTCTCTCCCTTTCTCTTTTCTCCTTTTCTCCCTTGCAGTGGATAGGTATTTCATTGAATCATCTCCCCCTTTAACAACAATGCCAAAAATAAAATATACAGATCTTCAGTAGCCAAAAACATCTCTAGATTTTCGGTTAAGATCAGGTACCTTGCAGTGTACTGATATGCAATGTTGGTCCAATTATCATTTTGCATCAAAATGATTCATATTATGATAAAATGTAGGTTGATGCAACCTCCTAGTCAGCTTAGTGACCGATAGACAAGGGAAAGACCCCTAGTATATTCCTCAAGTACTCAAATGTATCCTTGGGTAAGGGTTTGGTGAATATGTCAGCTAGTTGTTCTTTTGATTGTACATATTCTAGTGTCACTTGTTTTTCTTGTACTTGTTCCCTCAAGTAGCGATACTTTATAGACATATGATTTTTTTTTCATGCATCAAAGGGTTCTTATAAATTTTAATAGCACTAGTATGAACACAATAAATTATCACTGAATTAGTGATCTCTTCTTTCATACCTTTCAAATTTTTTTTTATCCATACAATGTTCAAATAGTTTGCAACAGTAGAAACATATTCTGCCTCTACAGCTGACTAAGATATGCATCCTTGCTTCTTACTAATCCAAGTAACTAATATTTCTCCCACAAAGAATGATCCACCAGTAGTTCTCTTTCTATCATTAATTTTCCCAGCCCAATCAACATCTGTGTAAAATTTGAGTTCAAACTTGTCATCTTTCTTGTACCACAATCCATAATCTTTAGTGTTCTTCAAATATCTAAAAATTCTCTTTACATCAGTCATATGTGATTCCTTAGGATTAGCAGAGAATCTTGCTACAATTCCAACTGCGTGTGCAATGTATTGCCTTGTGTGTACAACATACATCAATTTTCCAATCATAGATCTGTACAATGTCTGATTTACCTTAGTTGTCTTATCATCTTTTGTCAATTTGCATTTTGTGACCATAGGTGTACCGATTGGTTTTGAATCTTCCATTATGAATGTCTTTAGTACTTCCTTGATGTACTTTGATTGAGTAATGTAGATGCTTTCATCCTGTTGAGATTTGCAAGCCAAGAAAAAAATTGATCTCTCCAAACATTGACATTTCAAAATCTTTTCTCATTTCATCAGCGAATGATTTGCATAAGTTATCATTTCCTCCAACTATAATATCATCAACAAAAAATTCAGCAATTATAATCTTATCATCAGTTCCTCCTTTCAAGTACAAATTATTGTTATCACTTATTCTAACAAATCCAATATTGATAAGATAGGAGTGTAGTCTTTCATACCATGCTCTTGGTTCTTGTTTCAGTCTATACAAAGCTTTGTGCAACTTACATACCATGCTTTTCTGATTAGGATCAACAAAACCTTCAGGTTGTTCAATGTATACCTCTTTTTCTAGTATCCCATTCATAAATGCAGATTTAACATCCATCTGATATACTTTAAATCCTTTGTAAGTAACATATGAAAGCCATATTCTAACTCCTTCAAGTCTAGCAATGGGTGCAAAAGTTTCTCCATAGTCAATACCTTCTTCTTGTGCATACCCTTTGCATACTAGTCTTGCCTTATTTTGTGTAACATCTCCATTCTCATTCAATTTATTTATGAATATCCATTTGGTGCCAATTACATTTTTATCACTCAATCTCGGTACCAATGTCCATGTTTTGTTCTTATGTATCTTCTCAATTTCTTCATTCATTGCCTTGATCCAATCATCATTTTCAAGTGCATCTCTAACAGTTTTAGGTTCAAACTCACAAATCAAACATGTGTTATCATTCAACTTACTTCGTGTCATCATGTCAGCTCTCTTGTCTCCAATAATCTGATTCTATGGATGATGTCTTCTTATATATTTTGCAAGTACAAGTTTAGTTCTTTGTTCTTCATTGTGTTCTCTAATTGGTGTATGATCATGATCTCTATTTGCAACATCTTCCTGATTCTTGGTTGGTGCATCTTGATGCTCGATAACATTATCCTATTAGCCGGTAATGTTAGGTAATTTATCAGGAAAAGTGTTTGGTTCTTCAATACAAACAAATTTAATGTAGTCTTCTAGTTCTCTTTTACTTTCAACATCATTCTTCTCAACAAATTCATCAACTCTTACATTTGCACTTTCAATGATCTTGTTAGAAGACTTGTTCAAACATTTATAATCTTTTATCTTAGTAGAATATCCTAGAAATATTCCTTCATCACCTTTTGAATCAAATTTCCCATTTCTATCATCTTTCAGAATATAGCATTGAATTCCAAATATTCTAAAGTAACTCACATTAGGTGTGTAACCATAACATAATTTATAAGGTGTCTTGTTTGAATCTTTCTTCAGTTTTACTTGGTTCAATGTGTATACAATAGTACTAATAACTTCTCTCTAGTAAACTTGTGTAACACTCTTTTCAATCATCATCATTCTAGCACAATCCACAATGGTTCTATTTCTCCTTTCAGCAATCCCATTCTGTTGTGGTGTCCTCGGTGCAGAAGCCTGTCTCTTAATTCCATGCTCATTACAAAAGTTAGTGAAATCATCAAAAATAAATTCTCCTCCTCTATCTGATCTTAAACATTTCAGTTCTTTACCACTTTCTTTTTCCACTTTAGCTTTGTACCATTTAAACATCTTAAATGCCTCATATTTTTATTTTAAGAATATGACAGTCATCATTCTAGAATAGTCATCAACAAATAAAATAAAGTATTTGTCACCATAATAACTCCATGTTCTCATAGGTCCACATAAGTCAGTATGAACCAATTCCAAAATATCATTAGATGAAATTTTTTTCTCTTAAAACTAGATTTTGACATTTTCCCATTTGACAATTCTTGCACATGACATGGTCAGGTTTAGATATGCTCGGTAAGCCTCTTACTTTCCTTTTCTTACTGATTTTAACCACATTGTCAAATTCACATGACATAACCTCTTATGCCACAACCACACATCTTCATTTCTAGCCATCAAACACGAAATTTATGTAGAGTCAAGATAGAATAGATTACCTTTTGATTGTTCTCCAGTGCCGATCAAATTTCCCGTTTCATCATAGATTTTAGCTTTTCTGTTCTCAAATGCAACTTAGTGACCTATTTTATTTAACTGTAAAACACTCAATATATTATAATTAAGTCCTTTCACCCAATATGCATTCTCACATTTGATCATTTTGTTCATCAATATAGTACCTTTTCCTTTCACTTTACAAGCTGTATCATTTCCCATTCTAACAGATCCACCATTATAATGCTCAAGAAATTCAAATTTTTCTTTATCTCTAGTCTTATGATGAGTACAACCACTATCAATAATTGAAACATCATTCTTTCTAAATTTATAAATAAGTGATGTTTCAACATACCTTTTATCTTCTTCTGAATCTTCCTTCATAGCTCCAAAAACTGTCTCAATATCTTCATCAGTTTCGGTGTCGGTGTCTTCATCTTTATTTTCAACAAGGTAACATGCTTTCTTGCCTTTGTCTTTGTAATCTCGGTTACTCCTTCTATCATACTGTTGGTTACTTCTATATTCTTGATCATCCTTTCTGTCATTAGATCTTTCATTGTTTCTTTCATCATTTTTCCTATTAGGGCATCTAGCAGCAAAGTGTCCAATTTCTTTACAGTTAAAGTAGACCAAAGGTAGTTTACCTTTATATTTTCCTTTGCCTTTATGCAATATTATAGCCATTAATGCTTCAAGTTCATCAAGTTATCTTTCATCACTGTCACTGTCACTATCATTTCTTACCATGTATTTGTTACCAGATTTACTAATTTTCAGAGCCGACATAAATGCAGACTCAACAGTAGGAACAACATTTTTGTCAAAATTGTTCAGCTCAAATGAAATCAGTCTACTGACTAGACTATCAATTTTAATATTATTTCCAAGCATTGCTCTCATTTCATGTATTGTAGAGACTCTAATAGCATAAATAGGCAATAAATTTCAGAGAATCTTACTTACAATAGTGTCTTCATCAATAACTCCACCTGCTCCATGAATAGAATTCACAACCTCCTTGATTCGGTTACTATACTGTGTTATGTTTTCTCCTTCTTTCATTCTCATGTCATCAAACTTTCCTCTGAGACTTTCAGCTTTAGCTCTTTGCACATTTACATCTCTTCCATGAACTAGTGTGAGCGTGTCCTAGATCAGCTTAGCAGTTGTACATGTCTTGACATATTTAAATTCAACATCAGATAGTGAAGAAGCAAGCTCCATCATCATAGTATTGTGTTCATGTCTTTCTATCAGTTGATCAATAGCCAAAGGTCCAATGGGTAAGGTGAACTCAGTATCCAGGTATTGCATGACATCATTTCCAATCCATGACATATATAGTCTCATTCTTCTCTTCCATGTTGAGAATTTGTCATTGTTAAGATTAGGCACATCTTTCTTATACATCTTGTGATCTTTAGCTTAAGTCCTTTAAAACTTTCCTTCTAAGCACTCTATGCTCTGATACCAATTGTTAGATAATTGGGGAGGGGGGTGGGGTGAATCAGTTAAATCTAGTTATCCTATAGTACCAAATACTCCTAGATTTATATAACAACAATTTCAAACATATAAATCAACTCGGTGAAATATGAACTATGATCTCAAACTTAATTACCGAGTCGTAGTAAATCAATACTGTGATTACCGATCAATGCATATAAAGTAATGTGTAAAGAAAAATAAAAATCAAACACATCCATACACATTAACACATATATTTTTAACAATCCTTTCATTAAATTCAAATGGGTGGAGGAGGAGAGCGTGGAGGAGGACAGTCCCTAAATTCAAATTTGAATTTGGGCAGGACTGGTGCGGTGGGGGCAGAAGCTGGTCTTTCTATTTGTAGGAATCTAGATGATGCTAAGGAAAATGGGGAGAAAGGTAAGGATCCCAATGTTGGACAGGTTCTTGGGGACCCAGAGGGCCCAAAATTTGTGAGTTAGTGGCTCAACAGGAAGGAGGAAAAAATGGGCTGCCCTCTTTGGAGTCAAACCCATGGGTAAGTCATCTTTACCACCTGTTAAGAACATTTAGAAACCTTCTCAAGGTATATTTTCAATTGTAGTCCCTGACCAAATCATAGACCATACCATTGCAAGAATGGAATATTCCCTAGTTGGAAGATTTTTGGGTGTTAGGCCCAATATTGAGGTGGTTCGTGTCTTTACTAGTAGGAAATGGGTGTTGAAAGGGCAGGTGGATGTGGTGGCTATGAAAAAAGGATGCTTGAATTTTTTCTTCTCCTGTGAAGAGGATAGAATGAAGATATTATGTAACAGGCCATGGGTGATTGGGAAAAATACTCTGATCCTTCAAAAATGGTTTCCCAACCTTGTGTTTGAAGACAAGGTGGTGACCCAAGCCCTAGTCTGAGTTAAGATTCACGGTCTTCCCTTGGAATATTGGATGGAGGATATATTTGTGGGGATAGCCAATTCCTTTGGTAAGTTTTTATCCATTGACCCTATCATGACATCAAGAAGAAGATTAACTTATGCTAGGATATGTGTTGGTATAATGCAAGATGCTCATATGCCTGAAAATATAAGTATTCATTCAAAGCTGGGATCTTGGGAACAAAAGATAGAATATGAATCTATCCCTTTTTCTTGCTTTCATTGTAAGAAAGTTGGGCACTGGGTGAAGTACTGTTCAACTAAGGCAACTCAAAGAAAGGTGAAGAAGTGGGTTCCTGTTGAAAAGCCTAAAGACAATGGGGAAGAAATCTCAAGGGGGCCGCTATCCAACAAAGTGGGGGATAAGGATCAAAACACGGATATAGAGGGCAAGGGCAAGGGCAAGGAGAATGGCCAGGCTAAAAATGGAAGCACGAAAAGTAATGAAATCCGACAATACCAAGAAGAGGGTAGAAGTAATGGGGATTTAATACAAGGGGACATTAACAAGAGGTAATAAAGGATAATGAAGGAGGCTTTGGAAAAGGAAGAAAGAAATGCAAACTTGCATAGAAACCCTATTCTTATGGAATCAAATGATGTCAATCATGAAGTGCAGGAACCAGAGTCCCCAAGGCCAAAAGAATATGGATAGGAAGAATCTGAATGGGAGGATGCCCAACAGTGCATTATTTTAGGACAAGGATCCTTAGAAGCTTCACAAATGTCTCCTCAGGTGATAAGGAGTACTTTTTCGGAGAATCAAAACCTGAATTAGGGAGATGCTGATTCCATAAATAAGGCTTGAAAGGGATATCAAGGTGGGTAGGAGGATGGAGTAGAATATTTTGCAGATGCAAAAAAATATAAGAGCGAGAAGAATAAGGAGAAGGCTAATCAACCCAATACAAGAAGTATAAAAATGGAGATGTGAGAGGGTTGATGGCCTCTCCTGGTAGACCATCTAATTAGAAAATCCAAGCCATGGAGGCTAAAAAGAATATAGCGGATGGAAGTCAGAAGACCATCCTAGAGGCAGGACCCTTTATTAAGGTATGAAGATTATCTCTTGGAATATTAGAGGATTAAATAATCCTCATAAGCAATATCTCATTAGAAATATGATTAGAGATAATAGACTTGATAATTTTTTGATCCAAGAAACTAAAATGCTTAAGGAGAAGGTTGAAAAAATTAGATTTTTTAAGAATGGTAATATTTGTGTGTGGGGGGGGGGGGGGGGGGGGGGGNGGGGCGAGATTCTAAAGGAGCAGCAAGGGGTATTGCTACCATTTGGAACTATGATTCTATTAATGGTGATGTTATTTTTTAGAGGATTAATGTTTCCTGTATCAAATTTAGTCATCTCAAGGATGGTACGTCTTGGGTATTGACCAACATTTATGCTCCTAATACCAAAATTGGTAGAGAGCCTTTTTGGGAGATGCTTACCAATTTAAGAAGGGGTTTTAATACTGAGGAGTGGATTTTTATGGGAGATTTTAATACTCCCCTAAAAGAAACTGAAAAAAGGGGGGAGCCAAACCAATTTGGACAATAGAATAAACCTTATGAATTTATTAGATGAGCAAGGCCTCCATGTTGTGGATTTGCAGGGAATTAATTACACCTAGACTAATATAAGAAGTTGTTGGGATTAATGGGAAGTAGTACTGAGAGGGGAGGGGTGAATCAGTACCTCTAAAAATCTTAACACTATTCACCATTCATCATTAGTGATCATTCTTTTCTATATTATCGACCATTTATGATGTTCTTCTTATGCATGTAATAGTAATTCATAATCTTTAATTGTTTGCAACATTCATAGAAACATTCATGAAAGTAATAAACACATAACACAAGATATGATATCGCAGAAAACTCCTGTTAGGAAGTAAAAACTGTAGTGGGGATGGCACCCACAAAACTTCACTATCTACAGAATGGAAGGGAGCCAGTAAAGGCTTACAATTGATCACTTTTGATTATCTACCCTATTAGGAGTATTAATGTTGAGACCTGTTAAGATCTACTTAGTTAAGAGCTTTAGCAACACTGATTTAAGTGTACACTCGATTAAGAGATTTACAATAGGACTGCTAGGTCCACCTTTCTTGAAAGGATTTCGTAAGTGTACTACACTTGTTAGAATGAGTACATATGTTTGACCTGACTGTATGAAATCTATAATTTCTGATCATAGATCCATTAAAGCTCTCATAATATGAATATCACCTATAGTTATTGATTAATACCTTTCTCTGCTCGTCGGTAGCTTGTGTTCTTGTTCTTGAAACTGAATTGAACTGTTTCTGTCCTTCTGCATGAAATCTCTTGTCTGATCCTTAGATGCTCTTAGTGGCTACAATCATCATCGAACAACATGTTAAGCATCTATTTATACAAGTATTTGACCTATTCTAGAATCACGCATTACAAAGTTAACTCTAGATCCAAGGTATACAACTTGACCTTGATCTTTTAGTTTGCATGTTTTAAAATAGTTAAACTAATTAAAACAATATTAATTACATTGCTTCATCTACACACAATGGATTTAAAACAAATCAAGAAGCTAAATATACAACTTCAGTGTTTTATCTGACGTGGAAAGTCAGATCCACTTTTTGCAAGATGTAACTAATTGTTGGTTCTTGTTCATCAGGTTGAACTGAAAGTCTATAGGTGTTCCAATGTGAACTGATCATCAAGTTCCCTTCATCTGTTAGGTTCCACTCTTTGACTATGTTTTCGGGTTGCACTATTGTTACTCGTCGGGTTCCTTTAACCTTTTTGTCATCGGGTAACACTGAATAGTGTTTTTCAGGATTCATTGTACTTGGCAGTATCGGGTTACCTTGGCATCGGGTAGTGTTGTGCCTTGTCTATCGGTGTAGTGTAAACCAATGGTGTAGATCATGTTTTTCCTTGTATATACTAATGGCAAAATATAATGCCTTCAATGTCCCCCTTTGACATTAGTATCAAAAATTGATATGTGCATAATACTAAAGTGTTTAGTATGTACACCATGTATATATCCTTGTCATTATATGACTCCCCTTAACTATGCATCAGTATAGTATAAGTATATGTACATGTATACTTGCCTCTGTACTATACATTCCCTGTTCTTTGCTCTTTCAAATGTTTTGATTGTACTCATCATTTTCCCCTTTATACTAACTGAAATGTATATATCACTTTCACCATTATTTGATACTCATGGCAAAAATGTATAGCTTATAAGATACCAAAAATGTGACAAAAATGTGTAACTTACAATGTGTCAAGAATATGTGAGTGGGTGGTCTTGATATCTTCAAGCAATTCCTCCCATTTTTCTCTTAGGAGTTCTAGTGCCATGTGCTCTAGCTGTAGCCGTGCATGCATATCATAAATGATGTTTAGGATAGACATTTATGGGGTGGTAATTAGTGCTTTTTCCTTTGTCATATGTTGCTTCAGTAGTGAGAGTGTCGGTAAGAGTTGTCCTTGAAGCTCATTTACCTCATCTCTATACTTTGTCTTTGCAATCTGAATGTCTTGTCTTAATTTCCAAGCTTGCTTGAGTTTCTCATTGTGCAATTTTATTGCCTCTTCACTATTCATGAGACTCTGTGGACTTGTTTGAAGATCCACATCTATTTGTGCAATCTTGTTGGTATACTCCTTAGTGAGTTGATCAAGCGTGCATACTTTCTGTATTAAGGTTATAGCTTCTGAGATTATTGGATCTATTGTGCTAACCAATTTAGAAAGCTTTACCTTTTGCAATGCTACTTCTTGGCGTATCTTTTCTGCTAGCTTGAACTCATATTTTTGTTCAATTCTTTCTTCCATTACCTTCTCAGCATCTATGTTCTGAGATGTGATTGCATTTGTGAGAACCACTAATTGATAAAGCATTGGGGCTATTTGATCAACATCTACATCAGGCACTATTTGTTGAAGTATTACTCATGCTACTTCAAGTACCTTTGCCTCTTTTGTGACTTTTCTCAACTTGTATTTTATTGCTTTCCTCTCACAAAGTCTTGCATACTTTGTTAATTTAGTTGGATCCAATGTCTTGGGATCACAAACTAGAATCTCAACGATTTCATCCATAGTGACTGAATTCTTATGCTTTCTCTTCTTCTTCTTTGATATTTTTGTAGACGCAGATGTATGAACTACCATTGCTAGTTTAGTTGTCTTTTCTGATGTGCTCGGTGAAGGCTTTGTTGAAGATGCTTCTTGTGTTTTCTGCTCAGGGTGCACCTATTGGTTTTGTGAAGATGTCTCTCCATCAACCTTGGGTGTCTCTATAATTTTTTCTTTGTTTTCTTCTCTAGCTCATCTTTCTTTGCTTCTTCACTCTTTTCTTTTTTTGTGTCCTCTTATACCTTTTGTGCTTCCTCTTTACTTTGATCAGTAGAGTTATCTTTCTGATCATCGGCCACAGCTTGTTCTACAGTTGTGTCCTTTGTGTCATATGTGGTGTCTTTTTCTTCTGCATCACTATTGTCCTCGGGTGTGCTTGTATCTTATGTAGTAGATACTTCATTACCTTCTAGTATATTTATTTCCTTTATTAGCACTGGCATATTATCTTGAGTGCTCACCTGTGTTGTATCTAGAAGTGTGTTCTACTCATCGGTTTGAGCTTGTTTAGCAGTGACATCTTCATATTTTTGTATCTAATATGCAAGGTCTGGTTCTGTGATCTCTATGACTGAAGTGTCCTTCCATGTGTCATCAACAACATTCATTTCTTTATCCTCTGATGTCTTCAATTCTTGTTGCTTTCCCTGATCCTTAAGTGATATAAATATTACATCATATTTCTTCTGTGGATCTTTATCAGAGTCATAATTGGTGATGTCTTGAATGTCAAGATCATCCATGAATTTTTCCAAATCTATTAGCTCCATATCTTCAACATTTTCCAAAGCAATGTGCTGAGGACTTGCCTTATCTTTCTCCTCCTCTCTATGAGGTGTGTTGATGAGAATTAATTGATTCTCATGACTTGTTGACTCTGCAGGAAGATCTAGGAGCTGTCACCATTTGGTCTCGGTCATACTATCCAGTTCTATAAACTTATCTTCTAGCACTTTGTAAGCTCTAATCTTAGCTACAAATTTTCTTGAGTGTTTCTTCATTATTTCCTTTATCTCTTCCATATTTGATTCGGGAGGTATTAGTATGACAAGTACCCTCTCCCTTGCTTCTCTTTCGGTTTGTAGAGCATATGACCATTGTTGAGATATTCTGTTACCCAACTCTTTGGGTATTTGGATGATAAATTTAGCTGGTACATATTTAAATTTGACCATTGACCTAATTATTGCATCTTGTATCTTATTTTGGTCCTCTGGTTTAAGTGTATCCCATTGTCTAATTTTCTTATCATACATGGTGCCATATGTAGCAATAGATTCAGCAGCCTCATCAATTGTTTGATTTCTGTAATTTTTATTCACTACATCAGGCTCATTGATCAATGCATCAATTGCATTGGTAGCTTGATCTATGTTGATTTCATAATCAAGATGGGCTAACCAAGCTATTCTTGGTACAACCGATTTTATATGTGTGAAGTCTATATCCACCATAAAACATATCTCATCCCTATGTTTTTCAATTAATTTCTCAAGGATCCTCACTCTTTCCATTATCTTTTCGTTGAATTTAAGGAAACATGCAGTCATAACTGAATCAAAATTGTCTCCTAGTGACTTAATAAGTCCACTAATTTGCAGTGTGACTGGCTTTGTAGTATCCCATTTTACTTTTCCTACTAAAGGTAAGTATTCTTGAAAGTAGAAAAATATACGCATGATAAGTGAGCCAAACTTACATGTGTTAGTCTTTGCAGACCTTATTGTAGTCATGTTCTCATCAAATTGTTTCAACAAGATCTCACATAGATCCATTTGTATGCCCTTTGTCACTATCTTGTACGCTATGCTTACTGTTGTAGAAGCTATGTTGTTAAGCATGCTTTCCTAGAAGATCTTGTTGCCAATTACACATGCACTGAACCTCAGTTCCTTGTCGGTGATGGTGTTTCCATTAAGGCCTCAGTTATCCCACATAGCTTTTGTAAGCTTTCAACTTCTGGCCTGGAGGAATGCTTATGTTCCTTACGCTTGTCGGTTATTGGATAACCAGTGACAACATGAAGGACATCCTTGGTGATTTTCTTAGGTTGATCTAACTATAGTTTCTAATCATGCATTCTGCTAAGTACCAACCTAATCCAGTCAGTTTTGAAGTCCCTTGGGAAATATAGCGCATTTTTTATTCCATTTACTTGCATATGCTTGTGTTCATGTTTTTGGTTTCCTTCTGCATCACAAAGCTTCTTGTAAGCTTCATCCATCTCCAGATCACCTATTTTAGCGATCTTGCAGTGAATGTAGGACCTTGCGTCCTTTTTTAGCAAAACCCTAGGTGGAATCTTGGAAAATGCACCAGAATCATCAGGTTGCAATGCAATCTCTGGGCATATCTTGTACTTTGGTTCTACACATGTGTTGTTCTTAATTAACCTAACCACATTCTTCTTATCACTCTTGATCTTTGCGGTTCTTGAAGTGGTTGCCATCATTTTTCAAGTTTAGGGCTTTCTTGAAAATAACAATAGAGTTCTTCGGTGCCCTCGGTACTTACTTCGATCTATGTAGATGGTGAATGATCTATTTGGAGTGTGCTAGATCATGTCGAGGTCACTCTACTATTTACTCTTTTATCGCTCTGCTTTCACTCTGCTTTTTTTCTTCAAATCGCGAGTGCAAATTGAAGTGCTCTTGTTGAGTATCTATTGACTTTTTCCCTATGTTTGTAATAAATGCTCAATGAATCATTAGATCATGAAGAAGGATTTCTTTGGGAATAATTTCAAAGTCATCATTGGTGTTAACAGGATGCTCAGGATGGCTGTTAAGATTTTTTCTTTCACCGACGGATATCGGTGTTTTGTCATGACAACTTTATAACTTTGCTTCCTTACCAATGGGTGTCAGGTTACATTAGCAACTTAGCCATTTTATGTGTCAACCAAAAATTCTCGGTAAGTGTTGACAACTCATCCTTTATATTCACCGATGATTTTGATATGTGTTTACCGATGAGGTTGATTTCTCAAAATTGTAACAAGTAACATAATATGCATCTTTATTCATGCAAATTTTGACTATTTATCAATTTGTATAATGGAACTAATGCAAAATATGACTTGGTGTAGTTTAGTTCCATTCTTACTTTTTCTGCTCAAGTGGGGGTGGTGATGTCACTTGATCCATTAGATGGGGTGTCACCATTTGCATTTGCATTTGAAGCTTTTCTCCACATTTTGTCTTTAGCCCTCTAGATATCTTCAATGGTGTTTCTATTGGGATATGTGCTTGTATCTGTCATTCAGTCTTTGTAATCTTTCTTGAGATGACCAACTTTGTGACAGTGTAAGCATGCCATTCTGGGGTTTTTCCAGCCTCTAGACCCTTTGGTCCAAGCTCTGATGCAGTTTTCAGCAATGTGACCATATCTACCACATGTTGTATAGTTTGTCCATGTACTGTAGTCCCATACATATTGATTACCGATTCTCTTTGGTTGATAGGGAGTTTCTTGACCTTTAGGCTTCCATGCTTGCCTTTTCTTTTCCCAACATTCATTAGTTGTGTGCCCATTCATCTTGCATGTAGAATAGTATTTTTCCACGTAGGTTTCCTTCTTTGGTTGATTTATCTTAGATTTGCATTCATATGCTTTATGTCCTTTCTTGTTACATTTATAACAGAATCCTATGAATGAAGATGTAGATTTGGGAATACCTTTCATTTTACCTCTGCATACATTTGATGTGTGCCCTTGCTTTCCATAGTGTTTGCATGTAAGCTTTCTTGGTCTTGGATTTTCATAGACATTCTTTGGATTGGCTTGATTTGATGATTCTCCATTTTGGTAAAGCCTAGACTGTTGTTGTTGTTGACTCTTCATTGTCCTTCAAGAAAATCATCCATTCTTTTATTGCTCTCTTTAGCCTTTCTGATAACTTCATTATGTTGTTACTGAATTCTAACCTCATGCTTTAGTTTTTCATTTTCTTCTTTTAGTTTACCGATAGCCTATACTTTTTCAATGAGTTCTATATTCATTCTATTTTCTTCTTGAATCATTCGAATAATCTTATTTGTGATCTCATGGTGATGCTCATCATGTCTTTGAATTTCTAACTCCTTCTCTTGTATCTTCTCTATAATGTTCCTTATGTCATCAATAGCTAGTGTTCTTTCTATTTCAGCTTGTCTAGAAGAACTCATCACATCAATCATTCTTACCATCTGGCTCTCTTGACCGATTTGCAGCATCTTTATTTTCTCTATCAGATGTTGATTGATCTCCCTTAGATTTGTGATATTCTCTTTTGATGTATCTGATGCTTTACTTGTATTTGATCTTGAAGATTCAAATAAATGGAGAATCTCTTCTTCTTGATAATATTTTTCATTGCTCTGAGTTTCCATACCTTTTCTCTCATCCAACAACTCTCTCATCTTGACTCTTGCTTCTTTATACTGTTCATAAAACATCTGTATCTCAAGATTTTTATTCTCAATATTCTTATCAAGTTTGTACTTCTCAATTGTATGACCTTTGCTCTTAAGCCTTTAAGATTTTCAAGAAGAGACTTAGCTCTGATACCAATTGTTGGGATTAATGGGAAGTAGTACTAAGAGGGGAGGGGTGAATTAGTACCTCTAAAACTCTTAACACTTTTCACCATTCATCATTAGTGATCATTCTTTTCTGTATTACTGACCATTTCTGATGTTCTTCTTAGGCATGTAATATTAATTCATAATCTTTAATTGTTTGCAACATTCATAGAAACATTCATGAAAGCAATAAACACATAACACAAGATATGATATCACAAAAAAATCATGTTAGGAAGTAAAAACTACGGTGGGGATGGCACCCACAAAACTTCACTATCTACAGAATGGAAGGGAGCCAGTAAAGGCTTACAATTGATCACTTTTGATGATCTACCCTATTAGGAGTATTAATGTTGAGACCGTTAAGATCTACTTTGTTAATAGCTTTAGCAACACTGATTTAAGTGTGCACTCGATTAACATATTTACAATAGGACTGTTAGGTCCACCTTTCTTCAAAGAATTTCTTAAGTGTACTACACTTGTTAGAATGAGTACATATGTTTGACCTGACTGTATGCAATCTATAATTGCTGATCACAGATCCATTAAATCTCTCATAATATGAATATCACCTATAGGGATTGATTAATACCTTTCTCTGCTCATTGGTAGCCTGTGTTCTTGTTCTTGAAACTGAATTGATCTGTTTCTGTCCTTCTACATGAAATCTCTTATCTGATCCTTAGATGCTCTTAGTGGCTACAATCATCATCGAACAACATGTTCACAATAGATTGAGCATCTATTTATACAAGTATTTGACCTATTCTAGAATCACGCATTACAAAGTTAACTCTAGAACCAAGGTATACAACTTGACCTTGATCTTTTAGTTTGCATGTTTTAAAATAGTTAAACTGATTAAAACAATATTAATTACATTGCTTCCTCTGCACACAATGGATTTAAAACAAATCAAGAAGCTAAATATACAACTTTAGTATTTTATCTGACGTGGAAAGTCAGATCCACTTTTTGTGGGATGTAACTGATTGTCGGTTCTTGGTCGTCGAGTTGAACTGAAATTCTTTTGGTGTTCCTTTATGAACTGATCATTGGGTTCCCTTCATCTATTAGGTTCCACTCTTTGACTATGTCATCGGGTCACACTGTTGTTACTCGTCGGGTTCCTTTAACCTTTTTGTCATCGGGTAACACTAAATAGTGTTTGTCGGGATTCATTATACTTGGCAGTATTGGGTAACCTTGGCGTCAGGTAGTGTTGTGCCCTCTCTATTAGTGTAGTGTAAACCGATGGTGTAGATCATGTTTTTCCTTATATATACTAATGGAAAAATATAATGTCTTCAAAAGTGGGAAGGATCTCATTAAAGTTAGACTTGACATGGCCCTTATTAGTAATGATTGGTTTATTCATTATTACTGCTCGATGTATGCTCATGTGAGAGTGGGCTCTGATCACAACCTGATTACTTTCATGGCTGATCCCATCACCAGAAGGAGGAAATTTTCCTATAGATTTGAGAAGATGTCGATGCAACACCCTTAATTGGAAAAAAAAATTAAGGAATGAAGGAAGATAAAGATAAAAGGTACTGCTATGTTTATTCTTGCTAAGAAACTGAAACAAGTTAAGGAGAATATCAAAATATGGAATAAGGACACCTTTGGAAAAATTTTCACTACTAAGTCCAATATCTATTTGGAACTAAAAGATATTTAGGACAAGATTCAACAGGATGGATATGATAAAATAAAAAGAGAACAGGAGAATGAGAAACTTGTGGATTATCATGATATTATTTCTAAGGAAGAAACTTTCTGGAGACAGAGAGCCCGAAAGATTTTTTTCAAGGAAGGGGACATGAATACTAAATACTTTTTCATGACTACTCTTAATAATAGATTTGCCAATAGAATTACCAATTTAACTATAAATGATACTAGATCTGATGATGAGAATACGATTAGAATGGAGGCTAAAGGTTTTTTTCAAAATCTTCTCCAACAGGATAAAGATCTTGACAAGGAACCTAAAAATGATTTTTTGGATGGTATTCCCCATATCTTAGATGAGAACTAGAATGCTAGTCTCACCGATATCCCTTCTAATGTTGAAATCAGAATGGCAGTTTTTTTGTTTTGAAGGGGACAAGGCCCCTGGTCCTGATGGGTTCCCCCTATTTTTCTTTTAGAAATTCTGGACAATAATTGAAAAGGATGTGACTAGTGTTGTGACAAAATTCTTTGGATCCAGGAAGCTTTTAAAAGAATCAAATGGTACCTTTATTTCCCTTATCCCTAAAAAGCATGGTGCAAATAAT
This sequence comes from Thuja plicata, assembly GCA_018584345.1. Lineage (NCBI taxonomy): Eukaryota > Viridiplantae > Streptophyta > Pinopsida > Cupressales > Cupressaceae > Thuja > Thuja plicata. The sequence goes on from MU224754.1 coordinate 721,167, forward strand.
ATGGACCAGTTCAGTCTGATAAGTTTATGTAATTTGACTTACAAAATTATCTCTAAGGTGTTGACTACAAGGATTCTCTCTATTGTTCTGTTTCTCATATCCTGGCAGCAGAATGGTTTTGTCCCAGGGAGGCAGATCATGGATTCTATCATCTCTGTCCATGAAAATGTGCTTTCATTGGTTATGTCTAGAAAGGAGGGGTTCATTCTGAAATTGGACCTATCCAAAGCCTATGATAGGGTGGATTTGTCTTAAGAAGGTGCTGAAGGCTTTTGGATTCAACAACAAAAGTATAGACATCATCTATCAGCTGATCTCTTCTGCTACCTTTTTCAGTTCTGGTTAATGGTTCTCCTACCCCTTTTTTTAAATCTTCAAGGGGTTTAAGGTAGGGTGATCCCTTATCTTCGGTGATCTTTGTTATCATGGTTGAGTGTTTGGGTAGATATATTGGGAATTTGGTCTAGAATGGGGAATTCAAAAGCCTCAATCCTTCTTCTGATGCACAAGTCTTCTCTCACTAGTAGTTTGTGGATGACTCAATTGTTATGGGGGAAGCTTGAGCTAAAAATGCTAAAAGCATCAAAAAGGCTTTGAACAGATATGTGATAGCTCATTAACTGGGGAAAGAGTTTAGTCTTCTTCTTCAATGTCCCTGAAAAAAGACAACATAGAATTAAGAATGTTCTGAGGTGTGAGATGGAGTCTTTGCCTGGTACTTACCTTGGTCTCCCCCTTTTCTTGGAGCCCCCTGACTCATTATGGATTTCTCTGGTGGATAGATTTCATAGTAAATTGGCTGGGTGGAAGGACATGTTGTTGAGCCAAGTTGGGTAGATTCAGATTCTTTGATCTACTCTTCAAGGATTACCTCTTTATGCACTTAGCATATTCAAAATCCCAAAAAATATGGAGAAGCTATTGAGAAGATTCAAAAGACCTTTTTGTGGAAAAGGATGGAAAAGAAGAGAAGGATGGCTCTTATTTCTTGGGAAAAGGTATGCAAACCTGTGAATAAAGGGGGATTTGGTCTGCGCAGAGTTAGAAACCTTAATGACCACCTACTTGCTAAATTAATTTGGAGATACTATAAGCTAAAGGGTGAATGGACTTTAATACGGGATAATAAATACAAGGAGCATCCTAATCTTGTCAGCTTTCTTAATGATGACAATGTCTCTTGGGGATCCTTTATATGGAGAAATGTTTTAAAGGACAAGAAAATCATTAGAAAAGGTGTTAAATGGAAAGTGGGAAATGGGAGGACAGTTTTATTTTGGAAAGAGGACTGGCTGTTGGATAGCCCTTTGAAGGAGATTATTGAGTGGAAGGACTTTGAGAATCAGTGCAAGTTGAGGTTTGGGTTCAAGGTGGCCGATTATTGGGAAAGGGATCGATGGGTGGACCTTACTGTTATTGATCAATATTTGGGAAAGCTTAGTAAAATCTTTAATTCTTTCACTCTGATTGATGAAGAAGACAACTTCATATGGAAGTATAGTTCAAATGTGAACATATTTATATCTTCTTTGTTCCATCAGGATTCTGATAAGTTAAATGAACCTTGTTGGGCTAAGGCCTGGATTAAAGGTCTAGCTCCTAAGGTTAATGTCTTTTTTTGGATAATGCTTCAAAACAAGGTTCTTACAAATGATAATTTGAGAAGAAGAGGTATTAATATGGTTAATAGATGTTATTTATGCAATCAGGATGAAGAAATAATTAATCACTTGACTCTTCATTTCTCTTATGTGTGGAGTGTGTGGGGAAAATGATTTAAACTTCTTAATGTTGATTGGGTTGTCCCTAAGGATTTGCAGAGTTTTTTCAATTCTTAGATTCCCCACTCTAGGAATGAAACTATTGCTAAGATTTGGAATTTCATTTTACCCTATATGTGCTAGGGGGTTGGAAAGAAAGAAATGAGAGAATATTCAGAAATAAGGTTTCCAATGAGAAATTGGTCTTCCATAAGATCAAAAGAGCTGTTATGGAAAATGTATACTTAAAGGACATCCTGGTGGAACCCTCTAACTTGGAGGACATTACCTTCTTCAATAACTGGAAAATAAAAGGCAAAATGAGAAAGGACAAGGAAAAATTAGGGAGAGAAGGAACTAGATGCGATTACACTCCTAGGGGATGAATGAAAGTGAATTTTGTCAGAGCTTCGAAAGGGAACCCGGGGGTGGCAGGGTGTGGTATGGTGATAATAGATGAGCATGGGGTTTGTAATGGTATAAGAGCTATACCTTTAGGTTTTAAAACCAACCATGCTGCTAAGGCTAATGCGGCCCTTTATGGTTTATTCTTATCCAGGGATAAGGGATGTAAGAAGCTTTGGCTTGAAGGTGAATCCCTTAATATAATAAAATATCTAAATAAAGATTGTGAAGTTTCCTGGTCGATTCATAATGTTATGCAAAAAGCTAAAATCCTAATCGGATCTTTCGAAGATTGTGTCATTACACATAACTACAGAGAAATAAATGGTATTGTTGACTGGGCTTCCAACTTGGTGTGCAAGATGGAGGTGATGACACATTGGAATGACGGGGATGAAATGCCTTTTCAGGTGAAATCATTAATGGAAAGTGACCGTTTACGGAGCAAGAAAGTAAAGGTTTTAAATGGTAAGTTTAATGAAGAGCTTTGATTACGAGGTGAGGTGTCATAATTACTTCATATGGTCAAAGTAAATTATGGTGACGTTGATCCTAAGTGGGCATAGATTCTGGGTGTTTTTGGCCAAGACAAAAGAAGCCAGTTTTCTCCACAACAACATTAGCATTTCTTTCATCGAGACTGATTTTTTCTTGGAGAGTGAAAAAATAGGAGGAAGAAAGAAATGTTTCAAACCTGTCAACTATGATGAGTGGAAGGATAACAAGACTATTTGGAATATCTTGAAGAATGGTGGGATGGCGGCTTTCATGGAGAGATTACATGATAGAAACCCTATAGTAACAAGGCAATTTTTTAAAACCTAGAAGAATGGGAAGGTGCTTGTGGGGAATCAGCTTATGGAGGTTACATAGGATATTATAGCTAAGGCCATAGGCATAAGTATGGAAGGGATTACGTTTTATAGAGACAAAACTATTTCTGATAAAGTCTCGGATAAATTCCTAACTAAGGAGGAGAAAAAGGCGAGACTGGCTAAGGTGGATACTTCCTACTATAACCCTAAATGCATCTCCAAGCCATGGAGGTATCTGATGTTTGCTATTATCAATTACATAATAGTCGATGGTAGATTTACCAGAGCTTATGGGCATCAATTTATGATGTTGAACCACTTTAGGCATAATGTTAAAATAAGGCTTCCATTTTATTTGTTGAGCTCGCTGGACTTTACCATTACTATTCTTTAGAAGGACCCCAAAGGTGATCATGCTTCACACCAGGGCCTCATGCTTCTTGTCTTTGAACTTCTTAAAACAAAAAGGTGGAGAAACCCTTTTTGAAGAGGATTGTTAGGGATGAGGAGGACATGAAAGGTGATGAGGAGGAAAATTTATCTAGTGAGGAGACGAAGGAATTTGAGGAGCTATTTCATACTCCTAAGAAGGAAAAAGGCTTGTCTTCAAAGTAAATTCAGGTGAAGACTGTTGTGGAGGACTCAGAAATGAAAATAGATACAAAGGAGGATGAGTATGAGAACAAAAAGGGGAAAGAAGGTAAGAAAAGGAGGCGTGGGGAGAATAGTAAAAATAAGAGAAACAAAAAAGGAAAAAAACCCAAGTAAAAGAAGAATTGTGCTATCCTCAGAGGATGATAATGGAGTGGAAAAGGAAAAGAGCATTGAGATTAACTTGGGGAATGAAACTGGGGAAGAGGAAAAGAAAGAGGATAACACAAAGAATTTGGAGGAAGACCAAATTACCATGGTGAATACAAAGGAGAATCTGCAGAAGGAAATCAACCAGAGTGTGGAGGATATTGAGAACAACTTGGAAAAAGATACTGAGACCAATGATGTTGCTAATGTGGACACTATAAGGATTTTAGTGGGGTGGATGATATTACTAAAAATAAGAACTATTTTCTAGACTTCACCTGCACTCTGGGTAAAATGCTGGATGAAATTATTAAAATTAAAAAGAAAATGTAGATTATGAGAGGTGAGGTTAACCTCATCACAAAAATTGGTGTTGGGGATAAACTGGTTGCGCTCTGCCTTGATGAGATGAATGATGTGGTGGGAAGAAATGATGCCTTTGTGGAAATAGTGGATAAAGTATGTGAAATGGAAGAAATATTGAAGGAGAAAGAGGATAGGGCAGTGGAAGGGGATTTGGATGGAAAAATTCACCTGCTGCATAATAGAGTGGATAAACTAGATGCATGCGAAGATCCTGGAGAAGATGGAATAGAAAAAGGGTGACAAAGATGGGAAAGAGCAGAAGGATACTATGGGATCGGGCAAATGCGCTTGGGAAAGCACTAGAAAGTTGGGATCCAAGGATGATAAGGAGCTAGATGAGATCAAGAGCCCTGTAGATTAGATGTAGCTTATGGTGATCCAGGCGCAATATTTGATTAGGACCATTTAGCTGTCCTGTTATGGGTCTTTTATTTTTGTTGTCCCTATCTTATTTTGGTGTTTTGTCTATTGTTAGGCTGGCTGCCTCTTTGCTGTTGGGGATTTTTTTCATAGGTGCTTTGGTATAGTTTATGTTGAATATTATTATAATATTCATTTAAAACTCTTTGTTTGAGGTTTTGGGTCCTTGTAAAACCTATTTTTATGTATTCAGAACACAGATTTTTAACGTGGAAACCCTGCTAAGGGAAAAACCACCTGGGACTGGTAACCCAAAACAATTCACTCTTCTAAAGTGAGCTTGGTAAAGAGCCAACCCTATTAAAGGTTACAATGCACACTATTAGGTGTGACCTGGTTAGAGGATTTATCACTAATAGTTCTCCCCTGACCAATCATTCACTATGGGGTCAACAAGAAAAAAATCAACATTCATTGAATGTCATAATAAAGGTTGTTAAGTTCCACTTTGTTAAGATATTTTTCTTTAAAAATGGTTAAACTAATACAGTAATGTTCTGACTCAAATAAAACTCTATTTGCAGATTTTTCCGATCTATGCTAAGTACATAATACCTCTAATCAATAATCACTTCATCCCCTTTGATTCTTCATACTTTTTTCTTCTCGGTAAATACTCTTTCTCTGTTACTCAGTTTTGTCTACAGAATTGCTTGGTTTTGTCTTCAACCAGTTTGATCAGTCATGCATGAAGTTAATCTCTTCAACATGTATGCGCATATATGTATGATTCCATAATGAATCTCTTGTCTCTTATATAGACATCATAAATCATTTAATTTCCATGCTTAAATTTTGCTGCTTGATATCTATCATTGATTTTGCCGCTTCATCCTTCCTTGGAAGTTGTGTCAAAAACACATTTCAATCTCCTTCGTCTGGTCATCTTGAATTTTCATAGTCGTTTGATCAACATAAAAAACATTATCAATTACCTTGAAATCATAAAAATTTTTCCATCTCAGCATCTTAGTTGGCCTTCGATTTATTTTACTTGATCAATACCGTGATGCATAGGTGATACCTAGGTCGGTTAACACTATGCTCAGTATACACTATGTTTACTTGGTGTTCACTGTTCCAACTCGGTGTATACAAAATTCTTTAATTACTGACTGCATAAACTTTATTTATTCTAGATATTCAATCCATAATAGATATTTGTTACCACGATTGATACTCAAAAAAGTTGACATCAATGACAATACATTAACTGATTTATGTCTATCATCACATTATTAACTCTCTTGATCATCAACTCAATGACTTCAAACATACAATCAGTTGTAGTTCATCAGTTTTATCATTTGGATTAAATTTTTTGTTTATAAAGTTTAATGCTTAATAATCTGTCTCACAATTGATTCACCCCCCTCTCAGTTGTGTTGGTGGAATGTTATTCCTTACAATTGGTATCAGAGCTACTAGTCCTTAGAAAGAAAGCTTAAAAACATGAGGTGATCCTGAAGATGCCATACTATAGGAAGCATAGTCTGAAGTTTGATCCTAAAAACGTTATCAGTTGGAAAAACAAGATGAGAACACATTTTCTATGCTTGGGAATCGACTACTGGATGATTACAAAGAAGAATGTATAGATGAATGCTGAGGAGGAATTGGATAAGGCTACTAATGATGAAAATAAGATATTTTCATATAACATGATCTCAAGGGAAGCATTGATTAGTGCGGTCTCTGAAGGTGAATTCATAGAGGTTAAGGATTTGTATTCTACACATGACATTTGGACAAGATTGGAAGCACTATATGAAGGAGACAATTTTAATAAGTAGGGGAAGTTACATAACTTGAAAACAAGGATGGAAAATCTGAAAATGAAAGATGATTAAAATATTAGAGCATATGCACAGAGAGTTACTGAGGTTGTTATTGGGATCAAAAAATCTGGAGGCACATACAGTGAGGAAGAAGTGATTGTGAAAATTCTTATATCTTTGACACCTATTTACAAGACTAACATGCAAGCTATAGAAGAGACCATACCCTTGAAAATAAACTTTAATAGAGAGATGTTGATTTCAAAATTAACTACTTTTGAGGCCGTAGAGATGGGAGATTCATTACCTAAAGTTGAGACAACATTCATGGCAACTATGCATAAAAATAAAAAAGACTTTATCAGGAATTGCGAGCACCACTGGTAGTGACTTGAGAGAAGAGCTTGGTGAATATGCTGATGAATGGGAATAGATACAGGAAGAAGAAAGAAATTTAGATGAAATTGTGGTCTTGATCCCTAGAAGAGAAAATAGAGGTAAGGGTAAGTTTGAAGGAAAGATACCTCTAAAATGTTTTTCATGCAATGAAATAGATCATTTTTCATCTAGATGTCCTACAAGGGTTCCAAAGCAAAAATATAAGTTTTATAAACTTAAGTATTCAAAGGATAAGGAATGTTACTGTGATAGTGAAGGTGTTTCTGATGATGATGTTATTGATTATGATGAGATTGGATTTATTTCTATTAAGGGTGATAAACCTATTCATGAAGAAATAGCCTTAGTGTCATATGTTGAAAATAAATTTGAATAGTCATAGACAATGGTTGTTCACACCATATGACTATAGATAGAAATAAGGTTGTTAAATTGAACAAGTATGATGATGGTGTTGTGAGATTTGGTGACAATACTCCTAAGCTTATCATTGGAGTTGGATCTATTTCTTTGGATGGAAAGACCAATACTGACAATATATTACTTGTTGATGGACTTAAGGGTAATTTGTTGAGTGTTGGAAAGCTAATGGACAAAGGTTATCAATTGAAATTCATTGATAGGAAATACTCTATCAGAAGTAACTCAGGAGACTTGATCACATCTGGTACTAAATCTAGAGGTAATGTATTTGAATTAAATACATCTGAGGCTTCTTGTTTTTTTGCAAAGGTAGATGACAACTGGTTATGGCATATAATATTTTGTCATGTTAATTTTGATAATATTATGAAGGAAAGTATCAATAATGCAGTTAGAGACCTACAAAATATTGTGAAACCATCTAACACCATGTGTAGAGAATGTGTAATGGGGAAGCAGAGTAGAAGCAATTTTAAAAGAAAATCTTACTCAACGAAAGGGAAGTTGGATCTAGTGCATACATATCTGTGTGGTCCTACAAGAACAAGATCTTACTATGGTGAAAGGTATTTTATAATTTTTGTTGATGATATCATTTTTGGAGGAAATGATGAAATGAGTAAAAAGTTCTCTAAAGAAATGGAAAATGAATTTGAGATGTCAATGATTGGTGAGATGAAATTTTTCCTTGGATTGCAAATTAATCAGAATAAGAGTGGTATTTTTATTTCTCAGAAAAAGTATCTCCAAGACATGTTGAAAAAGTTTAGAATGAAAGATCATAAACCTATTGGAACTCCTATGGATACTGGTCACAAGCTTACTAATATTGATGAAACTCAGAGTGTTTTTTAGAAAAAAGTATAGATATATGATTGAAGTCTTACAATATCTGACTCACACCAGACCATATATAGCTAATGTAGTTGGAATTGTGGCAAGATATCAAGCAGATCCTAAAGAGACACACCTTGCTATTGTGAAAATAATATTTAGATATATGTTGGTAAAAAGATTGTCCTTCTTCACATTAACTCCACAATATCCAGATATTAGAGGATCAATCGAATACAACAGTTGGGAAATGCAAATAAATAACTAATTTCCCTCTGAATTTGAAGGTACAACTCCCTTGAATAAATGATTTTCAATGAATATGAATCTTTCCTAATCTAACAGGGGTATGTTATTAACCTGAGAACAGAAGAGGCAAACCAAGCTAGGCCTAGACAAGAACTAGCTCAGGAAAATTAAATTCAACTAAACCTAACCAATCTGGAGATCTTAGTAATCATATGAGTTCTAAAGACTAACAATGCAATGACAAGTAATGAAGATGCAAATGAAAAGCTAAGGATTAATGACAAAGTAACAATGAGTCAATCTATTTCATAGGAACATTTCCCAAACATTGAATAACACTAGATTTTCCTTTGGTTAACTGTATCAAATTATGATATAGAACTTCGGTTCAATCACTGTAAATCTAATTTCAAGAAAACATTCAAATCAATAGAAAGATAAATGCAATGCAATAGAACAGTTAAAACAATGGTTTTCAGACACACACAAGCTTGACTTAGCAAAATGCCATGTTTCACACCAAAATTTAGCCGACCCTATTTCAGCTTGGATGATCATCTCGATCTTAAAATCCAGGCTTTGAAGCCATTTGATCAAAGGGTCATCTCCTTTCTGCAAGATCTTGGCCTTTAATGCCTCCTTGGTCTTCATTTTAACTACCACGTGCAAAATTGCTATACATTCTTGACATCTCACTCTCTCCGATGTGAGAGTCTACAAATTCTTATCAATATTATTCCTCTCTGTTTCCAGCCTTAAGAGAGCATTACCCAGTTTCTCAACAACTACCAGTCCTTCAGATTTGAGCCTCTTGATCCATCTCTTATCGATCTGCCCAAAATTTCTATCCTCTTGCAACTTGGCTATGATGGCCTAATTTTTTGCAGCATTGGGATCAAAGGTGGTCTGAGCACTAGGGGCACTTGCAATCAGAGTGACCAACTGTCTGATGAAATTTGTCAACTCATTAACTTCTGCCTTGAGTTGTACTTTAGCAATTTTGAGCTCTTTGAGCTCTTCTTCAATTACCACATTGGTGGACTTCCACTAATCCACCTTAGTGTCATGATGAGCTAGTCCCATGTCAAATTACTGTAGCTTGAAATCGGAAGCAGTCAAATCTTCAAACTTGCCTTCCTTAGTTGGCTTTGCTACCTCCGTAGTGAAATTTCCATTTTCAGGGTCTCGACCTAGTGTACACATTGTTTTCACCTTTTTAACTTTTCTCATAGTGGTATTGGGTTGCAAGGCCCATGAAAGGGTATCTTTTCTCAAAGTCCCTTCTTCTACTCTCTTCCTTTTGTGCTCCAAAGTGCTCTCTATCCAAGATTCAACACTAGTAACTTTGGAAGCAGAGACCAATTTTTCTATAAACAACTTCCTGATCGATGGAGGGGTAGCTTTGGGTCTGGAAGTAAATGGATTTACCGAAGTGGGAGAGGAGGAGACTAATTTAACTACTTGGACAGCTTTCTGTTGCTTCCCAACCTCTTCATCTGATTTTGTGGCCGCTGTGCTGGAACTGCCCTCGCCCACTTCCACTATGATAGGAGATCCTCACCTTGGAGTATCTTGGGTTGAGGTATCACCTTGCATACCCATGGTACTAAGTTGGGCTAGTTGCTCTATTTATGTACTCTTAACAGACTCAGTCATAGTCTTGACTGGTTCTGTAGAAACTGCTTCTTCTGTGGAGCCAATGATAGGGGCTGAACCATCTCTGCATGTCTTGCCCAACAGAATCATCCTTTCAAGAGGCTCATCACCTCCACCTGCTAGTTGAGACAACTCCTTAGCTACATTTGGGATAGTTTCTAAAGATGATACAGGGGTACTCCCAGGCTCTTTTGCTGGGGTCTATCAAGACGGAGGCTTCCTTGCCGACCGCTTTCTCCTGCCCGATGTCCATTCAACCCATTGTTCCATCCTTCTATAAATCCCACCCATCAAGGTTTCCAAGTCATCAATAGCTTGACCGAGCATGGGTTTAGAACTTATAGGAAGGGGCATGATCTTCTCTATGTATGTATCATCATACATATGTTGGCCTTCGTCTTCTAGCCCTTCGACTGCAATGCTAACTTTGAACTTTTTTATTTGTTCAATAGTTAACCTTGCGTAGAACCTCTCTCTGCTCTCCAAGTCATTCTTGCAGTCGGCCCAATAATCTTTAATACCATCAATGTGATGGATGGTGTGACCCATTTGTAGATAATCTCAAGCATAGTTCACATGATCGTATTGCAGCCTTAGGACATCATATGTTTCTAAATGAAACCTCTTTGAGAATGTTTTCAGAACATTCTTTGCATCAGACTGAGATGCACAACTATAAGCTCCAATGGTCATCGGGAAATTGTAGCCTTTCTTCCGGGTGCCCAAACAGATCAGGTTCACTTGGATCACTTGCCTCATCACTTCAACCAGCATGATCATATCATCTAGATATCTGGGCAGCTTCAGAGGGAAATCATCGAATCCTGCAAGATGAATGTATGAGAAGTCTACAAATTGAATAAAATAGCACCCGAATTGGCTGATAAATGCCATGGCTTCAGGAGAAAATCTCCTTTCTGGGAAACCTTGTAGCTCCTTGCACAATCTCATCATGAATGCATCATTAATTTTGAGATATTCGACATAACTGTTATGTAATTGCAAACCGAGGACGAATTCATAACTCTTAACATCCTCTGAGAATTCTTATAATCTAGGAAGCCCTAGACAAATTTGAATTGTAGCTAATAGATATAATAAGAGTGAAGACATATAGAACTCATTTTGATGTTTAGCTCTATTTAGGGCATTGTAGAGATTTTCGCTTACCATAAGGTCCCAATCAATGAAATGGTGCTGAGAGCAGATCACCTGGACTAAGAAGAAATGGTGTTCAAAAAAATTTAGTGCGTCACTCTCACCTATGATCTTGTGGAGCAGTACCAAGATATCTACAATTTCTGGCTATAGGTTTGTGCTATATAATGTTTTTGGAAACTTGCCCTTGGCACTTCTCGACTCCTGGAACCAGGTCTTCATTATCTCCTTCTTCCACATAGCTTTCTTTTCTCCATATTCAGTAACCGCCTGACTATATGTCATATCTGAGTATTCATCCTGCTCCAGAATGCACATGTAATTCTGGAGTCTCAGTTAATGGAGAGTAGCACCGTGTCATCGGGTAGGAGAATTTTCTTTGTATCCAGATTATATCAAGCTATACATTCTCGGACAAGCTCTAGCGCTTGGACTGCAATAGGAAAACCAGTGGCTTCAACCAATCCACTTTCCTTTATTTTTTTAGTAATAGGGTGCATTTGGTCCGCCCCCAAGCTATTCTGGAAGTTATACATATAGAAGAACTTTAGAGAGGTGTTTGAGATTTTATGCTAGTCCGAAGTGATGCCGTTCATCCCATTGAGTCCCGTAGATATGGTAGCCATGCTTCGATCGATTTGGCTCGAGAATCAAGAATATCTCTCAGGGATACAAGAGCGAAGGATGAATATTTCCAAGAGATTCAAATTTAAACAATTTGTTAAATAGATGGTAGTTCCCTTTTGCAGCATTTCACTATTTTTATAAATTTTGAGTTCTTACCGTTTAACGACTGACTTCCCACACCACATGAATGAAAAGACTAGAGCATTAATGAAAAAGTCTGTTTAGAAGAAAAATGGCTTTATTCAAATTAATTACTTTACCTTTATGGGCCGTTAAGAAACATCATTTCACTTTAGATAACCGTAATGGTAAATTTTTAGAAGTAGTGGAAAATTACTTTTTCGCTTCCCCTTTGGGCGGAGAAATGCTTTTGGGGTAATCCTTTCTTAGAAATCTGCCAAGGGAGGATTTTAGCCTATTGAGATGCTAAAATGATATGTATTGATTTCATCAGCTTTCTTTGTACCTTAGGTCACCTATGAGATAGATTCTTCTCCAACGCCCTTCTATTTTAATGATTTTGCAGAAAATGCGCTTCGCAGGTTGAAACCCGCCTGATGAAGTAGTGGAGAAGATATTTTCTGCTTTTTCATCATTGAGACTTCCTTCTTATATTCTTCATCATTTGTTCATCTGTCTAACTTGAATGGATTTGTGCTAAATATAGTTTCCTTTCTAAACTTCAATTATCTATTTCCAACTTCAATCTGACCGCTGAGACTTTTGGAAATACCTACCGCAGAAAACACACTCTGCAGGTGATTTTCCACCAAGGAGTAGCCCATAATCAATTTTCTGCCAATGCTGAAAAATGAGGTGTCAACACAAAAGACTTCAAATGTAAATAGAACCAATGTTAGAATCCTCTGAAACATGACCTTTACCATATTTGGGATGCTAACCTACCCAATGAAACACGATCTCAGATACATATTCCCTTTGGCTTGAAAAGGAGAAGTCAATTTGGGGAAATCTGATAAAAGCCTCCTAGCATAAGGGGAAATCTAGACTTAGACTCAAAACTTACACGATGATTTCAAAACTACTACCAAGTATTAGATATCCATTTTTGCCTAAATGTATGCAGAACAAAAATGGGGCAACAATAGGCTCTGTCTGGGGACTTGGACACTCACATGTCCAAGAAAGGAACTCAAATCTCTAGTTTTGAAAATCTCAATAAAAGGTGGCTCAAATCAAAACTAAAGCAAAACACAGAAAGGAAAGCAGGGAAAGGAAACCTAACTAAGGAAAACAAAAATGGGAACTAAATGTAGCTATGGTACAATACAAGGGTTACCTGTTTTAAAATCAGATCTGATACAACTTCAAGTCCTAACCATTATATGTCAGGGGTAGTACCTCACCATCTAGATATGTCAATTTAAAAGAATTATTCTCAAATGCCTGATGGATCTTGAAAGGTCCTTTCCATAGTGTTTAAAATTTTCCATGCATGCCTTTGGGTGCCCTATGCTTGTCCCATAACAACACCATATCTCCCTCCATAAATTTCTGGGGTCTGCTCTTTTTATCAAACAAGTTCTTCACACGCATTTGATGCTGTGTAATGTGATCTACCATTTTCTCCCTTTCCTCTTCAAGTTTGTTTAAGTAAAGAATCCTCTTTTCTAAGCTATCTTCATATACACCATCTTCTACTGTTGTTCTCAATCTACAAGTTGCTAACTCCAATGGCAATGGGAGACTGGCTTCGATCCCATAGATGACCTTAAAAGGAGACACGCCAATGGATCTTTTGGGAGTCACTCTATCTGCCTAGAGGGCTTCATAAATTTTCTTGTGCTAAGTTCTCTGGTTATCTTCTATGAGCTTCTTCATGATGTTCACCAATTTTTTGTTACTGGACTCAGCTTGACCATTTCCTTAAGGGAAATAGTTAGATGAGTGACTGATCTTAATGCCATACTCAAAATAGAATTTGGTAATTTCCTAAGAACAAAAATATGCGGCGTTATCCATAAATAACTTAATAGGCATGCCAAACCTTACTAGGATGTTCTCTTTGATGACTTCACATACCACCTCCGAAGTAGTTTTCTTGGTTGCTTTCACCTCCACCCATTTTGTGAAATAGTTTGTCATAGTGATTATATAGGTATGGCCTGTGTTAGATGAAGGATTTATAGGACCAATAAAATCAAGACCCCATTGCTGAAAAGGACCCTCAACTATCACTGGTCTGAGAGGTAGCACTGCTAGTTGTGGCTTTCCAGTAAACATTTTGCATTTTTCACATCTTTCCACCCAATGATATGCATCTCTAAACATCCCTGACCAATAATAGCACTGTCTCAATATCTTGAATGCAGTAAATGATGAGCAAAAGTGTCTGCCGCAAGCTTCATTATGAAACACTTTTAACAGCTTCTCTTGTTGTTGTTTGTCAACACACTGGAGGAAAGTCCCATCTATAGACCTCTTATACAGTCTATTCTCCCAAATAACATACTTAGAATCTTTCAGTTTCAAATCTCTTCTTTGTTTCAAAGTCAATCCTTCGGGACATTCACCATATGTCAAAAAATATGCAATGTTTTCAAACCAAGGGTCTTGCATACTTACTGCCAAAACCAGTTGCATCGTTTTAGGATTCTCGTCCACCTGATTTTCTGCTATTGCTTTGCATAGTGCATTTCCTCTCACCAGCTTGGTGGGTTTGATTTCTATGTCGTATTCTTGAGTCTTAGCCATCCATGATCCTCTATTATTACATTCCACATCTTGTTGAGTCAATATACTCTTTACTGCAATGTCAGACACATATACCAGGGAGAGAGAGTGTCAAAAATAGAATCTGAAGTTTTTCAAAGCCTTGACTACTGCAAAAGCATGCTTTTATTCTGATAGTATTTCAACTCATGATTTTTCAAAGGTGTGCTCATAAAAGAAATAGGATCCTGAACTCCTTCCTAGTTCTCCTGCATGAGAATGGCTAATAGAGTATGTTCAAAGGAATAACAATAGATTATGAAATCCTTTTTGTAGTCTAGGTGACATAAAATTGGGGCATTGGCTATGACGCTTTTAATGATTTTAAAGGATTGTTTGCCAGGGTCGTTCCATTTGAAGTTTACATTTCCCTTCATCATGTCTACTATGCATTTGGTAATTTCATAAAAATCTAGGACAAACCTCCTGAGGAAGTTTACCTGACCGAAAAATGATTTTACTCCAGTCTTGTTCATAGGTAAGCTCAGTTGCTGGATCGCTCTGACCCTTTCTGGGTCAATTCTTATGCCTTCTTGTGAAACAATTTGACCCAGTAATTTCCCTTCTGTCACACAAAAAATTGACTTCTTGGGATTCAGTGAAATCCTGTCTTCCCTACACCTTTTCAATACTCTCCTTAAATCATTTATATGATCAGCTCTTTTTCTAGAAAACATAGTAAGATCATCTAGATACATACCAATTATTTTTTTCTTTGTATCACTGAAGGAAATATCCATACCTCTCTGAAAGGTATCTCTGACATTGATTAACCCAAATGAAATTTTGTGATATACGAAAGTGCCCCATGGGGTAGTGAAAGCTATTTTGTGCTAGCCTACTTTCTCCACTTCTATCTGATTGTACCCTGAGAAACCATCCAACATAGACATCATCTAAGCTCTAGCCACAGTCTGTAGTAGGTGGTCCATCTTAGGAAGGGCATAATTATCTTTCAAAGAAGATTGATTTAGGTTCCTAAAGTCCACACAGATTCTTATTTCTCCATTTTTATTTCTCACAGGCACTATGTTTGCTACCTAGGTTGAATGATGAATAGGATATATAATCTTTGCTTTCAACATTTTATCGACTTCCCTAAAAATCACATTTGCAATTTTGGGATTGTAATTCCTTTGTTTATGCCTGAATGGTGCACCCTCAGGTTTTAAAGGAATTTGATGTTTAAATTTACCGTCCATGAATCTTTTTAGATCTTCATAACTCCATGCAAGGACATCTTGGTATTCTAGGAAGAGTTTCCTGGCTTCTTCCCTTTCCTCCTTAGTACAACATTTCCCAATATTGATCATCTTGGGATCTTTCTCACTTCCAATATTAATTCCCTCATATTTGCCAGTGGTAGGGCACCTCTCAATCCTGTTCTTTTTAACAAAAGTATCATGGCCAATTATGTGTATGGTGGTGTATGTGACCGGGAATTCAGACAATCTTATTGATGCCAAACCAATAGGAACTTGGTTATGATTGGGAATTATGTATACCCAGTTGAGTTCTTGTGTATTCTGGGTGACTTATGTGTTGTAAGCGCATGAATTTTATAGTGTTGATTTTATGTGATGGCTAATTTGGTTATGAGGGAAGTATTTTGACATTGTATTTATTTTATGATATCTCTTTGTATAATGGCTCAATTAAGTATATGCCTTCTTGTTTGAATTCCCATGGTTTTATTATGCATGGATGTATATTTTTATATGGTTGCTAATGGTTATGTTGGCAATGTACCATGCTTGATATAGATGAGATTCATTGTGTGGTTACCAAGGGATGTGCTGGTAATGTTTGATGTTTATTGTAGTAGGAGATCTCATTGTATGCCATGTGTTTGTTTGAATGAATGCTTAGCCAATCATGGGAGTGTCTCTTCAATGGAGGGACCGGGGCACAAAAGGGCCACCATGGTGACCCATTGAAGACTGTTAACCAAGTGAAAAAATAATTATTAATAAAATAATGGAGTTAAAATAATTAACCAAGAAAGATTAATACTAACAGTGATGACCTAGAGATTGTTGGTCATGTTTGAGTTTGTCTGGAGAGTGACCAACCATACATATGTCCTACGTGCCTTGAGGACCTGGATGTGCTAGGCACAAATGTAATGGAGAAGTGACAATATGTACTGGCATGTCAAGATCCTTTCCACCATTGGAACTACATGATTTATGGTGCAGTGAGGTGATGGGTCATTCCATTCCCTGATGGGATATGTCATCACACTCCTGTTATTGGACTATGCACCCATTATGTTCATTAGTAAATTTATGGTTATTTGATATTGATTTTGTAGTTGTATGTTGATCATGGTTCATGCTAGATTATATCTCTTTCAAATACATGTGAGTGCTTTGTCATGTACTAAATGTGACCATGTTTCTTAGGATTTGTATGCCATCATGCCTTGGGTTGTGTATGGTATTTCCTCCTTGATTTGGATGGGTTGTATTTATGATGATTGTGATGCCCAAATTATACATGGTCAATGTTGGAAAGAGACTACATAGAATCTTGGATTCTATCATTGATGAAAACTAAACACTAATCACATTTGTGCATTACAGTTGGAGATCAGACTGGAAGTTAGGATCAGAACTTGGCTAAGTATGGAAATGAAGACATAGTGTTATGCCAGTGTACAGTAAAAGGTTTGGTATTCCTTTCCAAGTTAAAATATTTTGGAACGCATCTAAGGAATCATTTTGGATGTGTATGTTAGCATTGCTAAATTTTCTAAAGTCTTGATCATGTTTTTAATGGTGTTTAGGCCTTATCCTTTGCTGGTTCTTAAATCCTAGTGGTTTTCTTCTTAAACCGTGGTTCATCTTGGTAAAAATCCCTAAGTCTTTGGCATGTTATAAAATGTTGTTACCTTTTTATGTCACTTAAGTTCTTTTTCTCCATGGGTTTTATGTCATCGACGGGGCCATCTTATCTCTTAATTCATATTTCCTTGGGGGCCCATTTAAGTATTTTTTGAAATCCTAAGTTCCATGGTGAAATTTATAATATTAACTAAGTGTCATGCAGGTTCTTTTAATCCAACGACGGGCATGATCTTGTGATCAAAAGATGCGCGCATTATATCCTTTGCAATATTGAGACAAGGTGACAAGTGTCCATCTGAGATGTGGTGGTCCCTTTCCTTTTGTTCTAAGTAGTCAGTTAAAATCAATACAGATTAAGATCCATCATACGGTGCGTGTATTATCACTTTGCAAAGTTTCCCAGAGTTTATCCTTCATGGAAATGTGACTGAAGGACATGTGGAAAGTGGTCAGGTTTCAAGTAGGATAAGTCATGAATAGATCTTTTCAGATCTAACATTCAGCACGATGCCTCAAACCAAAGATGCTCAAAATTTACTCATTGAGGGAACACGCCTATGTGACACATGGATGCAGTGGGACTTGGTTAGTGTTAAAAGGAGCTTAAAAGTTAGACAGGTCAGTTTTCATCTGACAGTGTGTATGATGCCTTGAATGAAAGGTGCTTAATAGATAGTCTTCAAGACATCGTGCCTGAATGCCATGTGTCTGGTTGGTCGTCAGGCTAGCAGTTACGAAGACTAAAGGAAAGTAAAGACTGATCAACTTAGTTTCAAACTAATGACCGACGTAATGCCTTGATGTGGAGATGCAAGGTTTTTATTCTTCAAGGCATTGCACCTGGTTGACATGTGTCATCCTGTGATCATGGGTTTGGGTTCTCAAAGGAATGTAAAGGTAATGCAGATCTAATCCAATCCAACGGTGTGCGTGTTTTCACTATCTAGAGTTGTTCAATGGATATCCTTCACAGGATCATGACCGTTTGAAACCTATCCATGCCGGTCAACATCAGTAAAAGAAAGATAGTTATTTTCTAGAGCCAATATGGGTGTCCCATGTAGATTTATAAGGAGTCATTTAATAAGTCTTAAGTTTTTTATTTTCTCCTGCTCGTAAGTGTTTTATAGATGATCTACGACTGTATTTTAAAGTTGATAGAAAGTTCAAATCTGGCCGCTAATGCTATTTTTTGTGCCTGTGCTGACCATTGCAATTGATTTTTTAAAATTTTAATTGCTTTTATAGGGTTTTAAAGTAATGGCTCTTTGTCCCATGCTACGCAAGAGTAGAGAGATAAAACTAATTTTTTGGGTTGTATAGCTACAGTCATAGGGTGTTGTTTGGGTAAAATCTGAATGCATTTATGATGAGGTGATGTTTTTAGGGTTTTAAAATAGATTTTGTAAATCATTTGTAACCCTAGGGCACTATTCTCCAATATCTCAAGGTTATATAAATCCCTTTCTTTTTTCTGTTGTAAGGGTTCCAGTCTCTTTGGTCCCAGGGGATATAGAAAATTTTGTATTGGACCGTGTCAAGGTAGAATATAAAGTTCTATGTCTTTTGCATTTATTGAACAGGTGTATTTTGAATCAGATTGAAACATGAACATAGTTTTTCATACATAATATAAGTTGTCCAGATTCAAGTCTCTCCTCTGTATTTATTTCTTGAGTTGTGAAGTCTTCTGATTCATTGCATAGAGTTTATCTATGTGTATGTTGTTCATTAGTTTTGATCTAGGATCAAATTAAAAGATGATGTGAATAAAACATAAGTTCATTTGATATGCACAAGGATCTTGTAAGAAGTGTATGGTTTGAATTGCTTGTATTCATGGCTTTGAACCTCAGAGAGTAGTTGGTTTCTGTGTTCTGCATATGTAGTAAAGATATTTCCAAATGGATAAAGAACTGATAAGGAATTAGTATCTCTATGTTGATGCATGTATGGTTGGGTTTGGCTATATTCTACACAATTAAATCAAAAACATTTCCACATCTTTTGATTTTTTTAGTTGTAAGTGGTATATCTTGCATGGTAATGGAGAGTCAATGGATGTGTGGTTGATATTTAGTACTTTCTTACCATTATCTTTCGTTTAAATCTAGATTTATAAGGAGTTGTGAAGAGTTGATTATTTATCTGGATTAGGTGTACTCGCCTTGGTTTGCAGAGCCAGAAGTGCAAAGGTCAATCTTGTCCCTATAGTTGGTCTAGTTACCTTAAAGATCTTCCCATATTTGGAGATAACCACTCTTATAATCAATATTAAGGTATATTGGTAGCTTTCAAAGCATAAACATTTTTAAACACCAACAAAATGGTGAATATACTCGGGAAGAGATGCTAAAGTCTTGTTAAAACTTTCAAGGAGTCTCTGGGTATTTAAATTTGTATAAAACTAAAGCCAGTGATTTGACCTTCAAAGACATAAATTTACTCTTACCTAGTTCCTTGTTGTTATCCTTTTTTTGTAAAACCTATTGTAGTATTCATATAAGCTAGTGTTGTTTATTCCCAACTTATCTTGGGTGGCGACTTTAAGAAATCTCTGCAGCAATGCTGAGTAACAAATATTATTTTATACACACTTTCTCAATATGAGTAATAGAAATACCAGATCTTGGGTGAAAAAATATCTTGAAGATAAATTGGAAGATGGGAGTCCAACTACATCCAGAGCTAGTCAACCAAGGAAGGAGAAGAATAACAGAGGTATCCCTAAAAATGAGAGACAAAAGGAGAACACTACGGTAGAAGATCCAATCCAACACAACCATGAAGGAAATGCATCAGAATATGAAGTGGTTGCAGACTTGGGATTGGTTTCATATTGAGATTACTATTCTCCTGATGAAAAAGAAGTTTTAGAATCTGACACTACTCTCCCAGATCCTGAAAGTGTATCTGAAGAAATTGCTGAATTGGAGAGGAAAATCCAGGAGCAGATTGCCATTAGAAAACAAAGGGAAAAGGAAAGAGAAAATAAAATAAGACAAGATTATATTAGGGTTGAACAAATGAAGAGAAAATTTCTGAACCTAGAGGTAATGAATTATGTTGAAGAACCTAAGAGGGTCGAGGAGAAACTTCTCATCCACCAGATTTTTGTTGCTCAAGACCCTAAGACTAAGGGAAAGAAGAGGATGATAGGAGTTGAAATAAATGAACCTATGAGTCAAAAGGTTCAAGTGAATCCAATTTCTAAATTAAATACTGATATTGAGAGGGCTAGAAGGGAGAAAGAAATCATAGCTAAAGAGCTTGAAAAAGTAGAATTGGAAGCTGCTAATTTAGAAATGAAGAGCAAGGTTAATTTTCTCATGAAGTCTACTAGGAATTTTCATGTTGGTGATGAGGTAGCTGAAACATCAAATGCTAGGGAATCTACCTCTCAGACTGATAATCCATTTCAAAGGAGTCTGTCTCATGCAGAAAGGTACAAACAATTTTTATTTTCTTGGTATTCTGGGTTATCCTAATGTCATTCCAAATAAAATTAGAGATAAAATTCCTAAATTTGTTGGGAATAATGTCATTACCTGTGAAGAGAATTTAAATAAGCTTACTAATATGATGGATGAATATGAGATTATACATGAGGATGTATTGATGAAACTTTTTGTTCAGTCTCTAGTTGAGTATGCTAGGGATTGGTTTAGAGGGTTACCTTATGATTGTGTGGGGTCTATGGATGAACTAAAGGATTTATTTAAGGAAAAATATGGTGACAAGACAAATGAGGGATTCATGTTGAATGAGTTCAATAATATCAAGAAGAATCCAAATGAGGATGTTGTTGAATTTAATATAGGATTCCAAAGGGCCATGCATAAGATTTTCCAAGTAATGAGGCTTGATGATAAGGTATGTCTTTCCACCTATCTAAATGATTTTGATTCTAAAATGGGTTATCTTCTTAGATATAAAATTCCTAGAAACATCAGAAAAGATTATAAGCCAACTGTTAACATTAAGACTAATAGAAGAGTATCAGGGAAATTGGGTAGAAGGGAAGAATGGAAGCCTACTAGGAAAGAACCAGATAGGTCTTCTAATGTGAAACCTAAAGAGGAGGATACTCTGAAGAAAATCTTAAATGCTCTGAAGGATTTAAAGCTTGGAGAGAATAAGAACAATAGGGATCCCAATAATGATAAGCCATCTTTTAGCATTTTCAATTGGCATCCAAGGATGCAAAATTATCCCTATACTACCCAATGGAAGGATGAGAAGCCTATTCTCCCATAAAAGAAAGATAGACCAGATGATAAGGCACTTGATCCTTTGCAAAGAAACTCTGTTAACATGTGTGATAGTGTCTCATGGTGTGTAGATTGTCAATCCCCACATTATCCTGATTATTATGTTGTTACCTTAAGTGTATCTACAAATGAGGAACAAGGAGAAGAGGAAGATGACTTGTATGATGATAGTGGTTGTGCTATGACATTTTTACCCTTGAGGGGTGAAGAATATTTTGATGATGAAACATAAAACTGAGATATGGTCTCATCTGATGAAGAAGAAGAAGATATTGATGATATAAGGTGTAATGCTGAAAGGGTAAGGAACCTATTGTGTTAAGAAGACCTTCAGATGAAGATATTGCATAAATCAGTGCAGACATGGTTACTAATGCAAGGAGTAATTATAACTTTAGAAATATAACATTTTATAATGCAGATGGAAAACCAGCTAGTATTTCTATTAAGGAAATTAAATTAGACACTAAAAAGACACATGAGAAGGGAAACATGTTGAGGGTGTAAAAAGAACAATGGTTAAGAAGGGAGATAATTCAAATGGTCCAAATATTTTTCATAAGGTAAAAGAAAAGATACTAGAAGTAGATGTTCCCACTCTTCAAAAGGGATGTAAGTAACCAAAGAGAAATGAACCAAGCTTGGCCATTCAGGTTGAGGATAGAAATGTTGTTACTATAAAACAAGATCTCTCTGACACAAAATATGCCCCTGTTGATATGGGGTAACTTTTGTCACAAATAAATGTTAAGGTTCCATTGCTACAAATGACAAGGATTGAGGAACATAAAGAAAAGACTTTGAAATGGGTAAATAACATTTCTTCCATACAGATTTAGAGACCAGAAGGAAATAAGAAAATGGGAAATGATGAAGACAAATATGAAAATAAGGGAAAAGAGTCAGAAGAAATTATTTCAAAGATCCCTCAGATTTACTTAAATAATATTCATGTAAATACTCCCTTGGGAACCGTGGATCATTTTTGCTTGACTTTGGTTATCAATGGTAATATGCTAAAAAATTGCATGATAGATTCATGAGCATGTAACACTATTATGCTTGCAGAGATAATGAATTCAATGGGATTGCAAGTTTATACTCCCCATGGAAGATGTCAAGTAATGGATTCTAGAGAGGTACATGTCATAGGTACTATTAAAGCTCTACCTTATAGACTAGTTGCATATCCAGAAAAGGTGCTCATAATGTGTGTCTTAGTGGTTGATATTTCTCCCCAATATGGAATGCTATTATCAAGAAAGTGGAGTGCTTCAATGGGAGGAAGTATTCAATGTGACTTATCTTCTACAAATTTCAATATTGTTGGTAAAATTGTTAAAGTATCTAGGGAAACTAGGACTCCTCACATGATTGAGGAAAATGAAGATGATAATATGAATTGTTTCTTGGAAACTGATATTGGGTCTTTCCAAGTGCAAGATAAGAAGGTTGAAGGACAAGTCCAGCATGTGCTTTTATCTGAGTAAAAGGATAATTTGGAAGACCAAAATGACTTATGGACTATGTATTTTAATGTTGCAATCTCTAAAGAAGGAGCCGATGGAGGAGTTTTGTTGATAGCTCCAAGTGGTAAGACTTTCAAATTTTCTTTCTCTTTGTTGTTCACATGTACCAATAATATTATAGAGTATGAGGCTTTGTTGATTGGATTAAGGTTGTCCTCAAGACATAAAATAAGAAATCTCAGAGTAATTGGAGACTCTAAATTAGTAATTTCTCAAATAAGATCCAAGTATGCTTCAAATAATCAAAGACTAAAGCAATACAAAAATGTTGTTTGGGATGAATTGGAAAATTTTGATGCATTTGGTGTTGACTAGATGGATAAAAGCCAAAATAGAATGGCAGATTTGCTAGCTAATATTGCTTTGAGGCTAGAAGATATCACATTTATAGGAATCTCCAAGATCGAGGTTCAATCTAGGCATTCCATTGTAGATAATGATTAAAGATAGCAGGTTTTTGAAGATGGTTTGGATATTCTGAGATTTTTATACTATGAATCAAGCTTTGGAAATAAAGAGATGGATTTCAGTGGATATGTGGAGACCTTGGATGGTAAAGATACTATTTTTGGTAAGGATGTCCTATAGCTGAAATCAAATAAAGTTCCAAAGGGATTAGGTGTTATTGAGAAATATTTTAATAATAAAGACAAGCCCTTTTCTACAAAGACTATAAACAAGCCAGAGGGTTTGGAAGAAGTGAATATAGGAACAACTGAAGCTCCTAAGAAGGTAAATATTGGTAAGAAGATGTCTCCTAAACTCAAAAAATTATTAATCGATCTTCTTAGATAGTATAATCATGTTTTTGCATGCTCTTATGATGATCTAAAATCTTATAGAGAAGATATTTTTCAACATGAGATTCCTTTGAAGGAAGGCACAAAGCCTTTCCGACAAAAATTGAGACCTGTGAATCCCACATTGGCACCAAAGATGAAAGAGGAGTTGAAGAAAATGAGAGATGCTGGGATTATAAAACTCATCAGACATTCAACATGTATGTCAAACTTGGTTCCAGTAAGGAAGAAGAATGGAGACATCAGACTCTGTGTAGACTTAAAAAATTTGAACATCAACTCATTAAAGGATAATTATGGTTTTTCCAATATGGAAGCCATGCTACGGAGAGTCACTGGATTTGAATTGATGTTGATGTTGATTTTGGATGGATTTTCAGGGTATAATCAGGTCATGGTCAAGGGATCATAACAATCCAAGACTGCATTCACCACACCTTGGGGAACTTATGTATATGGCAGAATGCCTTTTGGATTGACAAATGCCAAGGCAAATTTTTAGAGAGCCATGGATGTGGCATTTGCATATTTTATAAATATTTTTTTAGTATCCTATAAAGATGATCTTATAGCCTATTCAAAAAAGGAAGATCAACATTGTGGTCATCTTGAGAAGATTTTTGTGAAGGCTTTAGAGTATGGGGTTTATTTCAATCCAAAGAAGTGTGTTTTTGAGGTTACAAAACACAAGATTCTAGGACACATTGTGTCTAAAGAGAATTGAACCTAAAAGGGTTGCTGCTATTGATAAAGTCCCTTAGCCCAAGAATGTCAAAGGCATTCAGTATTTCTTTGGATAGGTAAATTTATTAAGAACATTTGTTACAAATTTTGCAGAAATTAGTATCCCTACTTCAAAGATGATGAAGAAAGGAGCTAAGGTGGAATGGAATGAAGAAGCATAAAGGCCTTCTTAGGTATTAAAAAATATATCAAAGATGCTCCTTTTTTGAGAACACCTGATTATAGTAAGCCTTTGCAGTTTTTCTCCTTTGCTTCATACAATAGTGTTGTTGCAGTATTGTTACAAAAGAATTTAGTGGGCTTTGAGTAGCCCATTTCTTTTTTCAGCAAATCCTTGCAAGAAGAAGAAGAATTGAAATATGATATCATGGAAAAACATGCGTATACTTTGGTCAAATATCTCAAAGCTTTTAGATGTTATTTGGTAGGATCAACTATAATTGCTTATGTACCTAGTGCTACTATGAAGGATATTCTGGTCCAGCATGAAGTTTTAGGAAGAAGGTGTAGATGGATCAAAATGATCCAAGAATTCAATATTGATATTCATATCACAAATTTGGTCAGAGGCCTAGGACTTCCAAAAATTATGGCTCAGAGCAATTTAGATGCTAATCATATAAACATACTAGAAGAAGAGAAAAGTCCTTATGTTTTTGATATGGAATGATATGATTGGTATAGGGATATCATTGGATATCTATAGAAAATGATATTACCTCCTGAAATGGATGAAAATAGGAAGAGAATAGTTAAGTTTCATGTTGTTAAGTATGCAATAATTCAGAGTCAACTATGGTGGAGGAGCAATGAAGGAGTCTTGCTCAAATGTGTAGACTAGTGTAGACTACTGCACATAAGATTATGAGATTTGGTTTTTGGTGGCCTGATATTTTCAAGGATGCCCATAATTATGTTAAAACATGTGATGCTTTCCAAAGATTTGCAGGTAAGCTTAATTTTGGTGGGAGTTTGCCCTTGAAGACTGTTACAATTGAGGCACCTTTTCAGAAGTAGAGAATGGATTTCATTGGAGAGAATCCTAACAAGTGCAGTGGGGGCCATTCATGAATTCTAGTGGCCACTGATTATTTACCAAATGGGTT
The DNA here is from genome assembly GCA_018584345.1 of Thuja plicata. Taxonomy (NCBI): domain Eukaryota; kingdom Viridiplantae; phylum Streptophyta; class Pinopsida; order Cupressales; family Cupressaceae; genus Thuja; species Thuja plicata. The sequence goes on from MU224754.1 coordinate 746,890, forward strand.
GAAGCAATTACCACCAAAAGAGACACTAGTAAAGTTGTGATAGATTTCATGTTACAAAATGTCCTCACTAGGTTTGGTTGCCCAGAAATATTGTGGTAGATAATTCAATGTGTTTTAGAGTTAAAGAATTTAGTGTTTTTTCCAAAAATATGGGATCCAAGTTTCTTATTCTTCCCCATATCACCCACAGGGGAATGGTCAAGCTGAATCCAGTAATAAGAGCCTGATAAAGATTTTGAAAAGAGGGCTGGAGAAGAACAAGAAGGCCTGGGATTCAAAGTTGCAACATGAACTATGGGGTAATAGAGTGACAATAAAAAGGCCATTGGTTGTGCACCTTTTGATTTGGTATATGGTATTCATGCTAGGTTGCCACAAAAAACTTGTTGCAGATGTACAAATTTGTCCAAGAATATGATGAAGAATTAGATGATGTCACGAGGATCAGAATGGATAATTTGATACACTTGGATGAATCAAGAAGGGAAGCATGTAACATAAATTCTAGGTTGCAGCTTCAATGTAAGGACTTGTATGACATAAAAACCATTGTTAGAAAATTTGAAATTGATGACTTGGTCTTGATGTGGAATGTCAGATTGGAGGATAAAGGAAAACATAGAAAATTTGATCCTATTTGGTTGGGACCATACATCATTAACAGTAAGTGGGGTTTTGACTCTTATATTTTGAAGGATTTTATTGGAAATGTTTTGGAATTTCCAGTTCATGGACAATTCCTAAAATTCTACTTCTCTTGAAGTTCTCAATATCCATGAACACTAGGTTGTAAATAGGTTCCTTGTTTTTTTGTCTGTTGTAGGTTAGATTATTTTCCATAGGTGGTATTCTTAACCCTGAGATTATGGAATATTGTTATACCTACAAGAGATATACACCCTCAGTCAGAGCCACTATTAGAACTGTCAAATTTTATGAAGTCTGGCTCATGTTTTTCATGGTGTTTATGCCTTATCCTTGGCTGGTTCTTAAACCCTAGTGGTTCGTTCTTAAACCTTGGTTCATCTCGGTAAAAAAACCTAAGTCTTTGGCATGTTATAAAATGTTGTTACCTTTTTATGTCACTTAATTTCCTTTTCGCCATGGGTTTTAAGTCATCAGCGGGGCCATCTCATCTCTTAAGTCATATTTCCTAGTGGGGCCCATTTAAGTATTTCCTAAAGTCCTAAGTTCCGCAGTGAATTTTATTATTTTAACCAAGTGTCATGTAGGTTCTTTTAATCCAAAGATGATCATGATATTGTGATCAAAAGATGCACGCACTATATCCTTAGCGGCATTGTGACAAGGTGACAAGTGTTTGTCTGGGATGTAACAGGCCCTTTCCTTTTGTGCTAAGCAGTCGGTTAAAATAAGTATAGATCAAGATCCATCCTAGCGTGTACTACAACTTTGCAAAGTTGCCCAGAGTTTATCCTTTGTAGAAACGCGACTGAAGGACACGTGGAAAGTGGTCGAGTTTCAAGCATGATAAGTCACAAACAAATCTCTTCAAATCCAATGGTTGACATGATGCCTCAAATTTTGAAGATGCTCAAAATTTAATCATTGATGGAAGGTTCCTATAGGACACGTGGATGCAATGGGACCTGGTCAACATTAAAAGGAGGTTAAAAGTTAGATAGGTTAGTTTTCATCCAATGGTGCGCACGATGCCTTGAACATAAGGTACTTGATATATAGTCTTCAAGGCATCACGCCTAAATGCCACATGTATGGTTGGTCATGGGGCTAGCAATTGCGAAGACTAAAGGAAAGTAAAGACCGATCAACTCATTTTCAATCTAATGGTATGCGTAATGCCTTGAAGTAGAGATGCAAGGTTTTTATTCTTCAAGGCATTTCACTTGGTTGACATGTGTCATCCTATGATCATGGGTCTGGGTTCTCAAAGGAAGGTAAAGGTAATGCAGATCTAATCCAATCTAACGGTGTGCATGTTTCTACTATCCAGAGTTTCTTGATGGATATCCTTCCCGGGGTCACAACCATTTGACACCTGTCTAGGCCGGTCAGCATGGGTAAAAGAAAGATAAAGTATTTTCCAGATCCAATATGGTTGTTCCATATGGATGTCTGAGGAGCCATTGAATAAGCCTTAAGTGTTTTATTTTCTCCTACTCGCAAGTGTTTTAAAGATGATCTACGACTGCATTTCAAAGTTGATAAAAAGTTCAAATTTGGGCCGCTGATGCTGTTTGTCGTGCCTATACTAACCGTTGCAAATAATTTTCAAAATTTTGAATTTATTTCAGAGGGTTTTAAAGAAATGTCTCTATATCCTATGCTACGCGAGAGTAGAGAGATAAAACTAATTTTCTGGGTTGTATGGCCACAGTCATAGGGTATTGTATGGGTAAAAACTGAATGCATTTATGATGAGGTGATGTTGTTAGGTTTTTAAAATAGATTTTGAAAATCATTCGTAACCCTAAGGCACTATTCTCCAACATCCCGAGGTTTTATAAATCCATTTCTTTTTTCTGTTGTAAGGGTTCCAGTCTCTTTGGTCCCAGGGGATATCAAAATTTTTGCATTAGACTGTGTCAAGGTAGAATATAAAGTTCTATGTCTTTTACATTTATTGAACATGAGTATTTTGAATTAGATTGAAATAGGAACATAGTTTTTCCTACTTAATATAAGGTTTCCAGATTCAAGTCTCTCCTTTGTGTTTATTTCTTGAGTTGTGAAGTCCTCTGATTCACTGCATAGAGTTTATCTATGTGTATGTTGTTTTTCATTAGTTTTGATCTATGATCAAATTAAAAGATGTTGTGAATAAAACATAAGTTCATTTGATATGCACAAGGATCTTGTAAGAAGTGCATGGTCTGAATTGCTTGTATTTATGTCTTTGAACCTTAGACAGTAGTTGGTTTCTGTGTTCTACATCTGTAGTAAAGATATTGCCCAATGGATAAAGCATTGATCAAGAATTAGTATCTCTATGTTGATGCATGTATGGTTGGGTTTGGATATATTATGCACAGTTAAATAAAAACCATTTCCAAATTTTTTGAGTTTTGTAGTTGTAAGTGGTATTTCCTGCATGGTAATGGAGAGTCAATGAATTTGTGGTTAACATTTAGTACTTTATTACCATTATCTGTTGTTTAAATATAGAGTTATAAGGAGTTGTGAATACTTGATTATTTATTTGGATTAGGTGTACCCACCTTAGTTTTGTAGAGCCAGAACTGTAGAGGGCAGTCTTGTCCCTATAGTTGGTCTAGTTACCTTAAATATCTTCCCATATTTGGAGCTAACCACTCTTAAAATCAATCTTAAGGTATATTGGTAGCTTGAAAAGCATAAACATTTTTAAACACCAACAGTGTATGGATGATAATTCCATAATTTCAAGGTACAAAGATAAAAGGTGTGAGAGTTGGAAAGATCTGAAAAATGGTATTTTGTTTACAGGAAGAACAATCAAATTATGATGAAAAATCCATGTGTGGATGAGGTAAATTATTTTTGGTAGTAAATTTATGTTTCCGTGATAAATATGACATGTATGGAGGATTGTGCATGATTTTTTTGGTGGGAAATTAATTTGAATTGAGGATTTGGTTAACTTAGTCAAAACGTTTTACATTTCCCTAGAACATTTTTGGAGCCGACATTGGGAGATCACAATTTTGGTTGAGGACCTATAAGATCGATGAATTAGGTTTTAAAAGTGTGCATGAATGATCAAATGATAGTATTGACACATTAGATTAGTGCACAAGGTGCAAAGTGAAGGATTTCATGAAGGTTTTTCAGATCTAATAATATGATTAGCAAAGAGTAGGAAAATAGGATAGTTAGAGGAAAAAGTGTACCATATCAGAGTATGAGCTAATGTGGAACTGAAATCAGACATAATTCAATTTTATTTTAGCATTTCAAAAGCATCTGATCATTTTTGTCATCTTATAAGGAAGTGACCCTTCTTGTAAAGGGTTTCATCCCTAGTTGTAATTGAGCAGTGAGCTCTAGGAAATGTGCCTGAATGCAAGTGCATTCTTCATAATTGTAAGATAATATTATACAGGGTATTATTTTGAGGGTGCCATCCCCACCATGGTTTTTCCCTGACAGGGTCTACATGATAAAAATCCATGTGTTATGGTGTGATGTCTATTTTCTTTATGTTCTTGCATGTTTCACTTCAGTTTATATGATTTGTTGTTGTGGATAATATTAGGATCAATTTAAATTGAAAATAAATTTGTAGAACACTGATCCACCCCCCTTCCCCTTAGTGTTCCCTCCATCCAATAATTAGTATCATAGATTTGGTCCCTTGAAGGAATCCTAACCACTTAAGGGTGATTCAGGAAAGAAGGATGGATTCTGGATTGCAAGAACAACTCTTAGTTGCATTGGATGACCTAGATTAGTCTAAAGCTAAAGTTATGGAGTTGCAGAGGAATATCAAAGAATCTGGAATCTTCATCAAGCAATTGAAAGCTAAATCAAGCCAATGTGAAAATAATAGAACTGTTTGATCAGCTACAACAAAGGGATAGTGAGAGTTTGGATGATGAACAATTGATTCAAGACTTGAAGGAAAATACTAAAGAATGTGAGAATCTTAAGAGAGATAATGAAGTCATCAAGAATAAGCTAGAATATATTGTCATGAGGATGACTAAGGATATTTAGGACATGAAGAAAAAGGAAGATAATCTAAATCAATCCTTAAAGGAAAGATATGAAGAATTCAATAGACTTGCTGTTGATATGCAGGGAGCCAAGGATCTTGATGAAGAACTTAGAGATTAACTTGTGATTGATTCACTAATTTAAATTCAAAGGAGACTAGATGAAAAGCGTGGTCTTGGATTTGAACAAGGAGTAAGTTATATATTTTCTCAAGAAAACCCTATATTGAAGAAGAAGAAGAAGATCAAGAAGTCGTTAGTAAGAAAACCTAATACAAAAAGGACTAGTGGCAAGTGCTTTATCCTCAATAAGTTTGGACATAAAGCCATGCATTATAGGAATATGCTGAATCAGAATAATGCATCTTTTCCTCCTCAATGCTATAAGTGCAATAAATATGGTCATAGAGAAAGTGAATGCATAAGTGTTGTGAAGAACTCTTCCAATAAAAGGAACATTAAGTGTTGTGCATGCAATGGATCTGGACACATTTCCAATTAGTGCACATCCAAGAGAAAAAATGTGAGCAACAAAAATTGACAAATAAATGTTGTATGCTATAAATGCAACAGATATGGACATATTACAAGGGATTAAAAAACCAAAAATGTGAATCAGAGAAGTCTGATTGACATGAGAAAGAATAAGCCAGGAAATGATAAAGGGAATGAAAATTTTAATGTTGAAGAAATCGGGAAGCAAATGTAGTAGAAATGGGTGAAGAAGAGTGTTGAGAACACATATGGTGGGTTCGCATCAGGATCTAGTGCTAGAAATTCCTCAGGAAATTGAGTTTAGGCCTTTTTCGTAGGGGGAGCTTACAAGAAAAATCCTATGAAACCCCTTGTAGATGTTGATGCGTGAATTTTATAGGCACTGGGAAGTTGTAAATAGTTGGGATAGGGGTTTTGGAGTCTCTACTAGAAGAATTTGGTAAGTTTTGGAGGTGTGCAACCAATTTCTATGAACTATGAAGTGAACTAGGTATTTGTGAGAATTTGGGGCATGAAGCATTAATGATACCTAAAATTTAGGTATGCGAGCTACATAAGGCAGAATGTGACTTTGATTTGTCACTTTGCATTTAAGAGAATGAAGAACAGGAGCTCTACAAGCGATTTTCATCGAGACCCTAGCGATAAAGAAGATTGATCAATATATTTCATGCCAAGCCTAGCTCTACAAAATGTATTTATCTATGTGTATCTTAGAGATTTAAATATTTCACCATGAATAATCCTATTATATTAGATATCACATAGAGGCTACAACCCAAGTTCAAGAAACACTCATTTAAGTCATTTGAGGTGGATCAAAAGGGTTCTCTTTAAAATGTGTCATATAGAGTTCTACATGTCAAAGATGTTAGGGATTACATCCATGTTAATATGGAGGAACTTGATACTAACCAAATGAAGGATTTATACAATAGCGAGCTTACAAAGAATGGAAAATTGAAGCCCGAGTTCAAAGCCCTAGAGGAGAATAAATTTGTTCAATTTTCCATTGATAGAGCAGGATGAATGGATATAGTACATTATGAGTAGGATACATGGTGAATTCATATGACTCAACAAGCCAATGAAGATTAAAAAGAAGGTCATACAAGCTTTAATAGGTTTATGGGCATCCAGTGGGATATCTTCATTAAATATTGTTAAGAATGACATTTTTCATGATGCTACTGGAGTGATATAAAAAAAATGAGGTATGAAAATTAATCATATAATAGAGTATGATGTGACATTTTTAGCTATGGTGATAGGATATAGAGTTTATCATTCTACTAGAGACAATTCTATGTTTGGAACAACTATATATACTGCATATCATATGCTCAAGGAAAACAAGGAGTATGATCTATGTGAAGTACTGAGAGGAAAACTGATTGAAAACCTTAAAAAGATCAAGAAGGACCAAAATAATTCCTTCAAATTTGGTACTTTGATTTTTTGCATATATTTCTACTTTATGAATGAATTTTTGGGAGTATGTCCACTAAATTGGTTTGGTGAAAGACCAATTATACTAAAAATCAGATAAATGATGTATGGGATGGAAAAAAAGATGAGGACAACTTATATTTGGGGATATTTCAAAGGATTCCAGAGCATGATGCATACTAGAGATAGAATCCCTCAGTCAATAGTAAAGAAACACAAGGATACGATAAGTTTTATGGTTGATATAGATTAATTTTTGATGGAGGCAGTGGAACCTAGAATCTCATGGGTAATACCAATGGGCTATGAGATGGATGAGAAAATATTAGACCTATGTGCTAAAGACCTGTTGAGAAAGCCTCTTGACCCAAATGAAGAGAGATTTGGCACATATTTTGAGAAGGATCTAAAGGTATAAAATAAATTCAAGGCACCTAAAATAGAGAGGAACGTGAGGAAAAAAGTAGAAGATGTAAAGGATTTTATACTTTTTCATATTCAAAGAACTCAACAAGTTGTTGTTGATGTGGAGCCTATAGAAGTTGGTGAGTATATTTATGTACCTACACCTGCTATGGGTAGACATACAAGAACTTCAACATCAAATAAGCCTCAAGTATCTAAAACAAAAAAATAAACCAAGAGGAAGAAGCTAGAGGATACGAAGAAGATATAATAAAAGAAAGAGGTCATCATAGAAGATGATGAGGAGACTGAATCTGATGTTGAAGTAAATAATTTCAAGAAGCAAAAGAAGACTATAGCCTAACTAGTTACCAAGCCCAAATCATCCAGTGAGAAGGAAAAAGTAAGTAAACATACCAAACTTGAGTATGATAAACATGGCATGTCAATAAATGAGGTAGTTAAGAGTATCACATCACATATAAATTTGAAACCTATATTGAAATTATTTGATAAGTTTGATGACGAGGAAAAGAAAGTAGCTGAAGAGGCATTGATTAGACATTTGTATAGATTCAAGAAATCTCTTATAGAGATTGCATCTGAACTACCAAAAAGTCTATATAATATTCTAGATACAATAAAATCATACACATTGGTAGAGGATAAGAGACTAAGAGAAAAATTGTTAATTGATTTTTGTCCAGTCATAGCAAATGAAGAAGTGAAAAAAATTCTTAAGAATATAGAAAAAGAATTCAGGAGAAAACATAGAATGAACAAAATCATAGTGGGAAACTTAAAGGAAATGTATGATGAGGCATAAAATATAATGTGAGCATATCTTGAAAGAAACAAATATGAAGTCAATCCAAAGGAACAAGGTGCAAGTACTTCCGCACCTAAACTTGGTTTACCCATAGTTGATATTCCTAAAGCTAAGGAGGTGGAAAATCAAGAAGAAATGAATGATCAAGATGTTATTGAAATTGAAGTGATGGAAGTTACTGAGGTCCAAAAAAAACAAGAAGAGGAAGAAGAGATGGAATCCAAGAAATAGAAGACAAAGCAACTACAAATGACAGTGAAGAAAGTTGAGAAAGGAAAAACAAAATAGGTAGAGGAGAGTAAGGTGGTAGTGGAAAAGGAGAGGAGAGAAAAGGGAAAGGCAAGAGACACTGTCAATTCACTGAAAGAGTTCATGGAGAAGGACAGTTTAGAATATGTTCCCCAACTGTCACAAGGGATAGCTGATTTGTCAGTCCTTTCAACTCTTTAGAAACTCAAAATTTCATAGTTTGCTGAGGCTCAAGAAAGGGAATAAATGTTGAAGATTCATATAGAAGACAACACATTGGTGGAGCAGGCATATGGTATATTAGAGAATTTGATGCCAAATTTTGTCAAGGATGTAACAAGAAGTCCTTCTATTAATCTCAAGAGCCTAATAAGCATTGTAAGTACTCAATTTGAGTAAATTGAGAAGTTTGTTGAGATTAAAGTTAGGAGATAATTTGATGAGAAAAGGTTCAATGAGCTTAAGGAAATAATAGCATATGACAAAGTCATTTCAAAAACCAATACTAAGGGCATTCAAGATGATCTAACTGAAGGTGGAAACATATAAAAGTCATGTATATCAACTTCCAAGTTTGTTGAATATATGGAGAATAAAATAAAGGATTGTGAGCTGAAATTGGAGCAACTAGCCCAATCATTTGATCCATTGAGTGCTTCTACATCTAAAATAGAAGTTCAAGTGATAACTCTACTTGAAAAAATCAAGGGTTTGGAGAAAGAAAAGGAGAAGATTATTGGTAGAGTAGGAGAGCTAAAAATTTTGATTTCCCCAAAACTTCAGACATTATTTAGTGTAGTGAAGGAGGCACAAGTTTCCTTAGCAACATCAACCCCTGTTAACTTACAAGTGGTAGAAGAAAAGGTGTTTCTATTCAATGGCTACATCTTAATGTTGAGTGGTTTCAAGAAGGGTTGGGATAATGATATATAGTTACTAAAGACAATTTGTGAAAACATCTTCAACATAATATAAATTAATAAAGTTTTTTCATGTAAATATGGCGTATGTTTATAAGTTTTGTATGCAAGGTCTAAGGGGGAGTGTACAATGTTTTTGGTATTCCTTTGCCATTGATGTCAAAGGGGGAGTATAGGAGAGTGAAAAATGTGCATGTTATGGTCAAAGGGAGTTATGGTAGAGTTATGTTTGATTTTTTTTGGACTAGTTAAGCTCTGTGCAATAGACAATTTTGGACACTTCGTCATTTTTCACTAAGTGTTGCTATCAATGCCGAAGGGGGAGATTTTTGGATAGAGACACTGCATAGAATCTTGGATGTTGACATTGATGGAAAAAAAGCACTAATCTTGTGTGCACATTATAGTTGGAGATTAGACTAGAAGTATGGAATAGAATTTGGCTAAGTATGGAAATGAAGACAAGGTGTTCTACCATTGTACAGTAAAGGGCCCGGTGTTCATTTCTAGGTTAAGTTTTTTTGGCGCACATCTAAGGGAATAATTTTGGATGTATATAGATGCTAATTTCAAAATTTGAAGGTACGGTGATACAAGCTATGAGATTTAGAAAGATTTGAACAATGATATTTTGTTTACTAGGAAAAATAGTCAAATTATGTTTCAGTGATAGAGCCAACAGGTATGGAGGATTGTGCATGATTTCTTTGGTGGTAAACTAATTTGAATTGAGGTTTGGTTAACTTAGTCAAAATGTTTTAAATTTCCCTAGAACATTTTTGGAGTCGACATTGAGACATCAAAATATTTTTTTAGGACCTATAAGATCTATGAATTAGGTTATGAAAGTGTGTGAATATTTAGAGGATAGTATTGATGCATGAGATCAATGTGCAAGGTGTGAAGTGAAGTATTTTATGAAGGTTTTTTAGATATGATAATTTGATTAGTGAAGAGTAAGGAAAAAGGGAAGTCAAAGGCAAAAGTGTATCAAATCAGAGTATGATGTAATATGGAACTATAATCAGACATTTCTAGATGTTATTTTAGTATTTCAAAAGCATGTGATCAGTTTTGCAATCTTGTAAGACAATGAGCCTTCTTGTAAAGGGTTGTATCCCTAATTGTAATTGAGCAGTGAGCTCTAGGAAGTGTGCCTGAATACAAGTACATTCTTCATCATTGTAAGACAATATTTTGTAGATTATTATCTTGTGTCTGTCATCCCCACCATGGTTTTTCCCGTAACAAGGTTTCCACAATAAAAGTCCGTGTGTTATGGTGTGATGTCTATTTTCTTTATATTCTTACATGTTTCATTTCAGTTTATATGACTTGTTGTTGTGGATCATGTTGAAATTAATTTAAATTGAAGTTAAATTTGTAGAACACTAATTCACCCCCTCCCCCCCTCTTAGTGTTCCCTCCATCTAACAGTCAATTATTTTGTAAATTGTGGCTTGACGTTGCATTGTTGTGCATTTATATACCCCATTTTGTTTGGTTACTTAGCATGTGTGGTATGGGCCATATGGTTATCTCCAGATGATGAACTACAACTGATTATATGTTTGAAGTCATTTGTTGATATTCAACCAAGTTGCAGAAGTGATGATAAACATTATCAGTTAATGTATTGTCATTGATGTCAACTTATTTGAGTATTATTATGGTGGAAAAAAAATGTTATGATTTGAAGATCTGGAACAAACAATGTTTATGTGGTTGGTAAATGAAGAGTTCTGTATACATTGAGAGACAGTAATAACTGAGTAAAATATAGTGTATACCGAGCAAGGGATCACCGACAAAAAATGGTTAATACTAAGACCGAGCAATTAATTCTAATTGAGGTTGACTTGGATGTTGAGCTGGAAATTGATGATTTCAAGGTAAAAGATAAAGTTTTTTATTTGATCAAATGGTTATGAAAATTCAAGGAAGATCAGATGAAAGAGATTGAAATGTGTTTTAATACAACTGTCGAGGAAGGATCAAGCAGGAAAATAAACAATGGAGATTAAGCGACAAGATCTAAAGGATGAAAATTAAATGATACATGATGTCTATATAAGAGATAAGAGATTTATTTTGAATCATAACATCACATGCACCTGATGATTACATGCAAATTTTATGCATGACTGATCAAAGTGGTTAAATACAGAACCGAGCATTTTTCTGCAGACGTAACTGAGCAGACAGAGGAAAGAGGATTACCAAGCAAAATAAATATGAAGTATGAGATGAACCAAAGAAGTAAAAATTGATCAGAGGTATTATGTACTTAGAATAGATCTGAATATCTACAAATCAAAGTTTTATTTGAATCAGATCATTATTGTATCAATTTAACCATTGTTACAGATAAATATCTTAACCGAGCGGGACAATGAGTCCTTATTATAACATTCAGAGAATGTTGATTATTTTCTTATTGACCCCATAGTGAATGCATGGTCAAGAGAGAACGGTTAGTTTTAAATCCTCTAACAAGGTCACATTTAATAGTGTGCATTGTAACCTTTAACAAGGTTGGCTCTTCACCGAGCTCACTTTAGAAGAGTGAAAATATTTTGGGTTACCGGTCCCAGCTGGTTTTTCCCTTAGCAGGGTTTCCATGTTAAAAATCTATGTGTTAATGTGTATGAATGTTGTGGATTTTTATTTTAATTTACACTTTACTTTATTAACCTAGATTAGTAATCACAATATTAATTTACTAACACTTGGTAAACACTATTGATAAAAGTTTAAGTTTACAGAATACATTTTCACCGAGTTGAGTTTTATATGATTGAATTTTTTTTGGTATACATCTGGAGAAATTTGGGACTATAAGATAATTTGTGAGGAAATTGATTCTAACTGATTCACCCCCCCTCTAAATTATTCTAACAATTGGTATCAAAGCAGTAGTGCTTATCAGAGCATACAATGCTTATCAGAGAGCAGACAATGCTTAGAAGAAAGTTTTCAAGGACCTAAGCTAAAGATCACAAGATGTATAAGAGAGACACACCTAAGTTGAACAAAGATAACTTCTCGACATGCAAAGAAAGAATGATATTATACCTATCAGGGATTGCAAACAACATTGCAGATTTTCTAGACAACGAATTCATTCTACCTACTGGACCTTTGATAGTAAATCAAATGAAAGAGAAATATGAGCATAACCTTATCATGGTGGAGATTTCCTCTTCACTTACAGAGTCTGAATTTGAAGATATCAAGACATGTGCAACTACCAAGCAGATGTGGGATCAGCTTACACTAGTTTATGGAGGAGATACAAATGTACTGAGAGCCAAAGATGAAAGTCTTCATGGAAAGTTTGATGACATGCAAATGAAGAAGAAAACATCACACAGTACAGTAACTAACTTAAAGAAGTTGTGACTTCTATTCGAGGATCTGGTGGAACCATTGATGAAGACACTATTGTGAGTAAGATTCTTAGAACTCTATTGCCTATTTATTCTATAAGAGTCTCTGCAATACATGAAATGAGAGCTACACCTGGAAATAACATTACTGCTGATAGTCTTGTTAGAAGATTTATTTCTTTTGAGCTGAATAATTTTGACAACAATATTGTACCATCTATGGAATCTGCATTTATTTCTACTTTGAAAATTGGACAATCTAGTAGAAAACACATAATCAGAAATAACAGTGACATCAGGGATAACTTTAAGAAACCCCCCCCTCCCCAAAAGTATAAAATTGTGGTGAATCACATTTTTTTTTGAGGGAAAATTTTTAATATTGATGGCGAATTGTGGTTCAAATTATAGATATTTGGTGGCAAATTTTTTAATTTCGTATACAATTTTTATAAAAAAATGGCGAAAACAAATGATTTTAATAGGAAAATTATTAATATAATTGGCGAAGCTGAAAATTTTTACTGATAAATTATGGCGAAATAATTTTCTAAATATTGTAATTAATTATTTGTCGTGGCGAATGTATTTAAAAAATACATATAAACTTGGCGATTTAAGGGAATAGTTGTATAGTTGGTATGGC
>MU224754.1:770127-850008 GCA_018584345.1 Thuja plicata
ATGACTATTTTATAAAATCTGGGCGAACCGGTCAACTAGTATACGGTGTTTTTTTTCGCCAATTTCTATAGCCCGATCGGGACATATTCGCCAATTGGCGAATAATCGCCACTAAAAAAATCCCTGAGTGACAGTGATAGTGATGACAAGGAACTTGATGAACTTGAAGCTTTAATGGTTAGAATATTTCATAGAGGTAAAGGAAGATATAAAGATAAACTACCTTTGATATGCTTTAACTGTAAAGAGATTGGCCATTTTGCTGCAAGATTTCCTAACAAAAATAATGATGATAGAAATGATAGATCTAATGACAGAAAGGATGACTGAGACTTCAAAAGCAACCGACAGTATGATAGAAGAGATAACCAAGATTACAAAGATAAAGGTAAGAAAGCTTGTTACATTGCTAAAGATAAAGTTAATGACAGTAGTTCTGAAAGTGATGAAGATATTAAGATAGTGTTTGTAGCATTAAAAGATGATTCAGATGAGGATGAAAGGTATGTAGAAACAAAACTTATCTCTAAAGTTAGTAAAAATGATATTTGGGTTATTGATAGTGGTTGTACACATCACATGACTGGTGATAAAGGAAAATTTGAATTTATTGAACATTATGATGGAGGATCAGTAAGAATGGGAAATGATACACCCTGTCAAGTGAAAGGAAAAGGTACTATTATGCTGAATAATCAAATCAAATGTGAACATGCTTATTGGGTAAAAGGACTTAACTACAATCTGTTGAGTGTTTCACAGTTGAATAAAACAGGTCACCGAGTCGCATTTGAGAATAGAAAAGAAAGAATCTATGATGAAAAAGGAAAATTGATCACTACTGGTGAACAATATAAAGGTAACCTATTCTATCTTGACATAGTTGAAACTACTTGTTTATTGGAAAATAATGAAGATATATGGCTATGGCATAAAAGAATTTTTCATGTAAATTTTGACAACATGGTTAAAATTAGTAGAAAAAAGAAAAGTTAGAGGCTTACAAAGCTTATCTAAACTAGACCATGTAATGTGCAAAAATTGTCAAATGGGAAAGATGTCAAAATCTAGTTTCAAGAGCAAGAATTTTTCATCTAATGACATTTTGGAGTTAGTTCATACAGACCTATGTGGACCAATGAGAACACAAATCTATTATGGAGATAGATATTTTATCTTATTTGTTGATGATTACTCTAGGATGATGATTGTCATGTTCCTAAAAGAGAAATCTGAAGCATTTAAGATGTTTAAGTGGTATAAAGCTAAAGTGGAAAAAGAAACTGATAGAGATATGAAGTGTTTGAGATCTGATAGAGGAGGTGAATTTATTTCTGATAAGTTCACTAAATTTTGTAATGAGTATGGAATCAAAAGACAGGTTTCTACACCTAGGACACCACAACTGAATGAGATTGATGAAAGAAGGAATAGATAAATTGTTGATTGTGCCAGAACATTGATGATTGAGAAACGAGTTTCAAAAACATACTGGAGAGAAGTAGTCAGCACAACAGTTTACACACTGAACTGAGTACAACTGAAGAAAGATTAAAAAAAAACCTTATGAGCTATGGTATGGGTATACATAGAAAGTAAGTTACTTTAGAATATTTGGTAGTAGGTGTTATATTCTTAAAGATGAGAGAAAAGGAAAATTTTATTTGAAAAGTGATGAAGGAATATGTCTTGGATATTCTACTAAGAGTGCAAATGTGAAAGCTGATTAATTTGCTAAGCTAAATGATGAGGAAAAGATGAAAGAACTTGAAGATTACAGTAAATTTGTTTACTGGGAAGAACTTGATACTATACAGACCGAGAATCAAGAAAATGTTGAAGTTGAAGGTCATGAACTTGAAGACAATGAAGATACATAAATAGGTGACGAAGGACCAAGATTTGAACCTGTACTTGCTAGATATGTAAGAAGACACCATCCATGGGATTAGATCATTCAAGATAAAAGATAAAGCATATTGACAAGAAGTAAGTTCAGAGATGACACTTGTTTAATTTGGGAATTTGAGCCTAAGAATGTTAGAGATGCATTAGAAAATGAAGAATGGTTTAATGCCATGAATGAAGAAATTGAGTAGATACAGAAAAATAAGACATTGACATTAGTGCCGAGACCGAGTGATACAAATATCATTGGCACCAAATGGATTTTCAGAAATAAACTGAATGAAGATGGGAATGTAATAAAAAATAAAGAAAGATTGGTTTGCAAAGGGTATGCACAAGAAGAAGGAATTGACTATGAAGAAAAATTGCACCAGTTGCTAGAATTGAAGGAGTAAGAATACTACTTGCATATGCTGCATATAAAGGATTCAAGGTATATCAGATGGATGTGAATTCCGCATTTTTAAATGGAATAATGGAAGAGGAGGTATACATTGAACAACTTGAGGGATTTTTTGATCCTGATCAGACACACATGGTATGTAAATTATACAAAGATTTATATGGACTGAAGCAAGCACCGAGAGCATGGTATGAAAGATTGCATTCATATCTTATAAGTATTGGATTTATTTGAACAAGTGACAAAAACAATTTGTATTTAAAAGGAGGAAATGATGATAAGGCATTTATTGCTGAAATATTTGTTGATGATATCATATTTAGAGGTAATGATAACTTATGCACTTCATTTGCTGATGAAATGAGGAAAGAATTTGAGATGTCAATGTTTGGTCAAATCAAAATTTTTCTAGGATTGCAATTTTACAACAAACTACAGGTATCTATATTAATCAATCAAAATACATCAAGGAAGTACTAAAGACATTCAGAATGGAGGAATCTAAACCAGTCGAAATACCTATGGTGACAGGATGAAAACTGACAAAAGAATACAAGATATTTGAGGTAAATCAAACCTTGTACATATTTTATGCTAACCCCAGGGAATCACATATGACCATTGTAAAAAGAATTTTTAGCTATTTGAAGAATACTGAGGATTATGGACTATGGTATAAAAGAGAAGGAAAATTTGAATTGAGAGTTTATACTGATGCTGATTGGGCTGGGAATATAAATGATAGAAAGAGTACTATTGGTGGAGCATTCTTTATTGGAGAAAGACTAGTTTCTTGGATAAGAAAGAAGAAAGGATGTATATCAGTCAACTATAGAAGAAGAGTATGTTGCTGTTGCTGCAAATTGTTCTAACATAGCATGGATAAAACAACTTTTGAAAGGAATGAATGACGAGATCACTGAACCAGTGATTATTTATTGTGATAATACAAGTGCTATAAATGTTTCAAAGAATCCTGTGATGCATGCAAAGACAAAGCACATATCTATAAAGTATCACTACTTGACATAACAAGTAATACTGGAATATGTACAATCAAAAGAACAAATTGCAAAAATATTCATAAAACCCTTACTGAAGGATACATTTGAGTACTTGAAAGGTAGACTAGGGGTTCATCCCTTGTCTATTGGTAACTAAGATAAGTAGGAGGTTGAATCAACCTACATGAAATTAGAATATCAATCATGTTGATGCAAAGCTAAACTGGACTAACACAAAGATATTAGTACACTGAAAGGTACCTACTGCACCAAAAATTAGAGCTATTTTTTGACTACTAAAGAGCTGCATAATTTTTTTTATTTTTGGAATTTTTGTCAAAGGGAGAGATTCATGAAATATCAAGGGACAGAGTTGATCAATGAAATATCTATCCACTAAAGGAAAAAATAGAAAGGGAGAGCAAGGACATATCTAATATACAGAGAGATTCAAGAGCTGAAAAGTCAAAACTGCAGGGAGAGTTTGTATAATGAGTATTTTTGTTTATACTGACATAGTTTATATTCAAGCTAAGGAGAGCTACAGAATTGTTGCAGTTGTAGAAAATTTTTTTGGTATTTGTTGTATGGAATTTTATACTGCATATTTCATATTGTGTTTCCATCAATGCCAAAGGGAGAGATTGATGAACTACAATTGATTATATGTTTGAAGTCATTTGTTGATATTCAACCAAGTTTTAGAAGTGATGATAAACATTATCAGTTAATGTATTGTCATTGATGTTAACTTATTTGAGTATTATTATGTTGGAAATTTTTTTTTATTATTTGAAGATCTGAAAAAAAAATGTTTATGTGGTCGGTAAATGAAGAGTTCTGTATACACCGAGAGATAGTAATAACCGAGTAAAATACAATGTATACTGAGCACAGTGATAACCAAGCAAGGGATTTTTGACACAACATGGTTAATACTAAGACCAAGAAATTAATTCTAATTGAGGTTGACTTGGATGCAGAGCTACCAATTGATGATTTCAAGGTAAAAGATAAAGTTTGTTATTTGATCAAATGGTTATGAAAATTTAAGGAAGATCAGATGACAAAGATTGAAACGTGTTTTAACACAACTGTCGAGGAAGGATCAAGTGGGAAAATAAACAATGGATACTAAGCCACAAGATCTGAAGGATGAAAATCAAATGATACATGATGTCTATATAAGAGACAAGAGATTCATTTTGAATCATAACATCACATGCACCTGATGCTTACATGCAAATTTTATGCATGATTGATCAAATTGGTTAAAGGTAGAACCAAGCACTTTTTGCAGACATAATCGAGTAGACAAAGGAAAGAGGATTATCAAGAAGAACAAGTACGAAGTATGAGATGAACCAAAGAAGTAAAAATTGATCAGAGGTATTATGTACTTAGAATAGATCTGAATATCTACAAATCAGAGTTGTATTTGAATCAGATCATTACTATATTAGTTTAACCATTATTATAGATAAATCTCTTAATTGAGTGGGATAGTGAGTCCTTATTATAACATTCAGAGAATGTTGATTGTTTTCTTGTTGACCCCATAGTGAATGCATGGTGAAGATAGAATTGTTAGTTTTAAATCCTCTAACAAGGTCACATTTAACAGTGTGTATTGTAACCTTTAACAAGGTTGGCTCTTCACCGAGCTCACTTCAGAAGAGTGAAAATATTTTGGGTTACTGGCACCAGGTGGGTTTTCCCTTAATAGTATGAATGTTGTGGATTGTTATTTTACTTTACATTTTACTTTATTGACCTAGATCAGTAATCATAGTATTAATTTACTGAAACTTGGTAAACACTATTGATGAAAGTTAAGTTTATAGAATACATTTTTACTGAGCTGAGTTTTATATGATTGAATTTTTTTTGGTATACATCTGGAGAAATTTGGGACTGTAGGATAATTTGTGAGGAAACAGATTCTAACTGATTCACCCCCCTCTTAGTTATTCTAACACCAAAGCATGGTGGGATAGGGCCTAAGGGGTACCTCATGGTTGAGTGGCATGACCAACCACCATTTGGGAAGAAAGTACAGGTTTTGATCGGTCCTAGTTATATGTAGACTTCATCATGACAGTATGATATTCTTTGTTTATATCTTCATGTACTATATTTATAAGCTAAATGATTGAATGCTTATGTGATGAATTTGTATCTCTTACAATGGATTATGATGGAAACATGATTAATACATAGATTTTATGCATTTAAATTCTACTTTACCAATCTTTCTCAATGAATTTCATATCCGGTATTCCCTAAAATCCTGTGATGTACCTTTCTCCCTCATGATCTATAATGCTTGATGGTGCATTTTGGATCTTGTGTGAAATGTATGGTTTTGCTTATGGAAGTGGATTCTATGTTTTATGGTGGTAGATATTATTATGTGTTGATATTATATATGTAATTAATATGCTTATAATATTGTCTTGAATAGCTAGTGCACGTGTTATGGTGTGTTCTTCGGTATGGTGATTGTATGTGTGGTTATGATGGTAAGCATGATGGATCTAGTTGGTTATTTCCTTAAACATGTTTCAAGGACCTTTTTAGACATGTTTGTGACCCTATTGTATACTTCCAGTGCCTTCTATATGCACCCTAAAATGATCGCCTAGACTATGGGCCCCCATTCTTCAAAATTATCAAATGACAGAATCAATTTATCAAATTCCTGAATCAATGCTTTGCAACATTTTTAATTCAAATTAATTTCCTTGATCAAATCATAATTAATTCAATTATTTCAATATTTCCTAAGGTTTGATCATTTTTATTTAATCTCCCTTTTAATTAATTAAAATTCATCTTATTTAATTAAATTAAATTCCTCCCATTTAATTAAATAAAATTCTTCTAATTTATTTAATTAAAAGAAAACCCCTCTTTTAATTAAATAAATAAAAAAATCCCCACTTAAAGCTCTTCTTTTGATGAAAAATGAAATAAATTAAATAAAAATACCTTTTTTCTTCACATCTTTCTAAGTGGTGGGCTTTTTGCTTTAAATGAGAGCACGGATCAACCAAGATTTAATCTCCACCATTGCTCATTTATTTTTGCCTCTTAATCTCAACCGTTCACTTTCCTATATAAGGAAATCTCTCCTTATTTATATATAGAATTTTTAGGTATTGTTATGCTATAGGTTTGGAGAGCAATTTTGGAGGAGAATTTGAGCACTTTGGCTTGGATATTGCAACTTCTCTCTTCTTGTCTTCTTCTTACATCCATGGCTATTCATGTAGATTAGATTCATATTAGATTAAATTCATATTTCCTTCCATAGAATAATCATGCATTGTTATCATATAGATTAATTTTTATTTTCATGCATTGAATCTCTCATTTCATAGTGTACTTGCATGGGCACAACTAGGTCAATTTGAGGGCCTCCATTACAAACCTTTGCACTCCATGAATAGAGAGCTATGAGTCGATATTTGAGGCCTCATTATTGAGCAACCTTGAATGGAATGATTCATAGAAGTGTGACACATTTTTAGCACACATTTGTGGCACCCACCGTGGGGCAGAAGATTCATTTTCCGTCACTATATTTATTTTTTCGTAATTTATTTTTAGATTTCTGTATTTTTCGTACTTTTGCAGGAAATTTTCGTGCGATATTTTATGGGTCTGCAGGCAAAATTTTGCTGGATTTTTCATTTCATCACGTGGCTTTGTACAAATTTTTGCGTGGCTCTATGCAAATTTTCACGTGACATTCAACACCAGGCTATGATTTGATATGTTTTACTATTTTTGTACTTGTCCTGCTGTTTGTGCACTTCTTCACGCGAGATTCAGTGAATCTTCACACGACACTCTGTGAATATTCATGCGACACTCTGGGAATATTTGCACAAGATTTCACATCAGAGATCTGATTTTTATTGCTATATTTTATATCTTTGATCTCTAACCACTAATGTTTACTGTTTATGGTGGTTTCTGATTTGTTGTTGGTGTTGTTGATTTGGACTTGTGTTGATAAAAAACAAAACATTCATGTTGCATTGGACTTGAGGTATTTTGTTGCATCTCTATAACATTTGGATTTTGGAAATTAAAATGAACATCTCATGTGTTTAGCTTGAGTGTTTCTTGCTTTCATAGATCACATTTCCAATTGGTGCTCTAAAGAATGAACCTAGATTTTCTTTATTACATATATGTTTCACATAGTAATTAGGCCCTATGAACACTATTTGTGGCAATCTTGAGAGAGTGGGATTTGTTCTCTTGTCCTACATGCGAAGCTCTTCTTGACAATAGATCCTCTTGTAGTTAGGGAAGGATTTGTTATTATCTTACTTGGTTTGGTCTTCAACTTTGATTGGTACTTTCTCTCTTGAGATTGGTGGTCATTGTTGTTGATGAACCTTGGGTGAGGTGATTTCAAGTTAGTGGGTCAATTAATCTTGTTTTCTATGTTTGGGTGCAGTGAAGAGGCTAGAGGATTATGCTCTTTTCCCTTTTGGGAGAATCAGAAACTTGGAACCCTTGAATCTGAACCAAGTCCCCATGTGGTTCATATTGTGAGTCTTCCTGTTAGACAGGGTTAATCGTAGTGGACACTCCCTTTATTGGGTAAACCACGTGGATGGAATCTCAAGCGATAATAGCCATTTTTGCCATGGTAGCAACAACCGCTATATAAATTTTCTTGTGGAAGAAATCTTCACGGGTGTGGTTTCTTGTTGGGTTGTCAGATCTCCTCAGTAGCTCCTGATTGATTAAATTATCAGACTGTGTCAAAACCTCGGTGCGCCAAGATTGGATTTCATCCACTTGAGATTGAAAAAGTTAAAGAGTCAAACCATTACTAAGAACCATAGTGCAGCCAACTTTTTATTTTTTAGGACTATGTGCCCGATTGAAAAACATTTTGAGAACATACATAAGTAGAATCTTTAGGGAGTAGAAATACTACGACATTATTCTTGTTCATGTGCAAGGTTTCTTTTTCCCTTGCTCATTGTTTGAAGACATTGATTGCTTGAACTTCGTGATTGTTTTTCTGCATGCCTGATTCATGAGAAAAATCTGTTAATGCATTTAGTTGGTCAATTTAAAATGAACAAAACTGAGTTCTAGTTCCTTTCTGTCAGAACCTACGCGTGAGAAAACTATTTTTTAATGCGGCTCGCTATGTTTCCTCGTGCGGCACTGTGGGAATCGTCATGTGATACCCTGTCAATTTGTTGTCATCCTTTCACACCAGTTCTATTTTCCTTGTGTCAGACTATGAAACTTTGCGTAGTCCTGTGCATTTATTCATGCAAATCTGTCCTCTGTTGCTATACCAACAAACCATTTGCTATCAATTTTGATCTTGCTTGATTGCTACCCTGTCATTTCCAATTTCCTTGGTTGATCCGGGTTAGATTGGATTACTTAACCCACTATTAGAAGCTTTTTTAGCTTTGGATTCTTGCATTTTGGCCTCTTGGATTAGTGATCTTTGAGTTCACAAGTGACCTTTCTTGGAGCTTGGTGAGATAGAAACCGTCCTTGTTGAAAAGATAAACCCTTAGATTATTTGATAACACGCTTGGAGAGTTTTGGTAGTCTCTTGTCCATTTGACTTTCATACAAATTCAATTTCAATCAATATAACTTGGGTAAGACCATCCTCCTGATCCATATGTGCTAGGATACTTATCTAAAACACGGGAACCTCTGTGGTAGTGTTGGCTTATGCCTCTTTGCAATATTCTATCTTATCACCTCTTTTTGGACAAGTTAATGCCTTTTCTATCCTAGTTTGGTACCAATATTTCTTAGGGTCATCCTATCAACTAGTACCTTTTCTTTCATGCCAGTTACAACAAGATATCAAGTAAATATAGGAAAATGACCTCAAGTGGTCTTCAACCAATTATCCCTAGTTCAAACTCACCAAAAATATAAGGGAAAAGAACCCATATTTGGTCAATCACCTAGAAACAAATCAAAAGTGTGGTTTGACTCCAAGAGTCACCTTAGTGAGTTGGTTACCCCCTTAGTATCTTTTCACTCTTCTATGGATATGAGTTACACAATGACTCAGAGGGAGAGGGAAGAGAGGGTTAACCATCTTGACAACATGTTTGCGAAGTATGGGGATGCTATTTCATCTGGTGGTTCCTCTCATAACAGTAGACCAACTTCACCTCTTATTTCAACAAGATATCTAGATGCACACCAAAGGGTTGAGAGAGAGAGAGAGGTAAAAGACATGCTTATCAAGATAGCCAATCACAACATGAGAACCAAGGAGATGAACTTTATGACACCCATGTCAATACAACTTATACCAATAACTTGTTTAGAAATTCAAGACCAAGTTCACCACTCAAGACCTCTTCAGGTTACATGAATGAAAGGATTAAGAGGATTGAGTGTGAAAAGAAAGCTTTACTAAATGAACAAGATACAAAGGAAGAAAAAATTAGACTCCTAGAGTTGGAGAGACAAAATTTGGTAGAAATGGAAAAGAAAGCCTTTCAAGAAGAGAAAGATAGGATCTTGGCTCAGAAAATCAATGATCGATTCAATAACATGCATGTTAGTGGTGGAAACATCTCTCTTCCATCCACTCCTCCTAATACTCCATGAAGTAGGAGACATTTAAGATCACCATCACAATCTCCTAGCCCTAGAGGAAGAAGGGTTTCTAGACATGATCGTTATAGGAGACAAAAACCTCCTAGGAACTCAAGGAAACCTTCCCAACATGCTCATTATGGTTCACAATATGGGGGTAGTAGCTCAAACTTTGATAAAGCCTCCCAAGACTTTATGAAAATGCAACAAGAGCCACTTTTCCAACATTATGTGGAGAAATATTTGGAGCAAAACAAAGATAAGTTCCTAGAGAGTTTGATCAACAAGGGTGCTAGGGTCCCTTACAACTTTGATGTAGATAAAGAGATTAAGAAGAAAGGTCCATCCCAAGAGGAGGAGATGAAAGAAATGAAGAGAATGATGGAAAATATGTTAGCACCCAAGAATTCCTTCTCATTGGACTCAATTTGTCCTAATCCATTTGATAAAAGTGTTGACATGAAAGAGTTCCCTAGAAAGGTTGAAATTCCTCAATATGACAAATATGATGGGAGTGGAGATCCACATGATCATATGCGCTATTTTTATACCACAAGTTTTGAGTTCCATCAAGATGACTCATATCTCATGAGATTATTCCCAAGGAGTCTTAAGGGTCAAGCAATGGAATGGTTCACCAAAACAATTCCCTCGGTTAAGACTTTCAAGGAGCTTGTTCAAACATTTTTTCAACACTTTTCATATGATTTTTCAAGATCTATCACCTTGTTGGACTTATGTAACTTAAAATAGAACCAAGGGGAATCCTTTGTTACTTTCTTGCAAAGGTGGAGACAAAAATTCTCTTGCTATTCTAGAACTATTCCTGACAATGAAAAGATTGACATCCTTGTTAGTAATTTGGTTCTTGAATAGCGGTATGAAGTTAAGAAAATTATTTTTGATTCATTTGACACCATGGTTGAAGCCACATGTAGGATTTAAGATGTTTTAAGAGAACAAGGAATCTTGACCAAACATGGAAATAACAACAACAATGGTCAAAGCAATAACAACTCTAACAAGGATAAAGGGAAGAACCAACACTAGAATAGGAAAAAACAAGTGGTTAATGATGGAGTTGTGGATTCCTCCCAACCTAAAGATCCAACAGTGCTCCATTTATCTAGCGTCGTTCAAGCTATGAAGCTCAATACATCCAATCAACAAGAAAGTAAGGCAAGATACCAAGATAAGCCTAAGAGAGAAAGATGTCAATTTGCAAAACTTGGTGATTCATATGCGGATATTTTGAAAACACTTATTGCTAAAAACCTTGCACATCCTCAAGACCCTGGAATTTTTTGTACACCAGATGTTAAGCTACATTGGTGGGATGAGAAGACCTTTTGCATATTTCACAATGGTGTTGGACATGACATTGAACATTGCTAAAAACTCAGGCATATCATTCAAGATATCATAAAGAATGGAAAACTTATGATAGATGGATTGAACACCAACACCGATCATAAGGCATTCAAGGAACCTTTTCCCAAATATGAAAAGGGGGAAACCTCTAAAGTTAAGAATGGAAAATATGAGATCAATTACACTTACACAGATGCAGAGAATACCATCAACATGCTTGAATTTGTGGAAGACTATGTCAATATGATGAGGGGTAAAGATCCCTATGGTTATGATCTAGATGAAGACTCTCCTCCTATTTTTGATAAAGAACCTATTGTGGTGCTAAGGGGTCCCAACTCCATTGTCATTAGAGGACCTAATTCAAGTCAATCTAGTAAACCTAAGCAAGTGGCATCCAAGCCTATCACCTTGAAACTAGTTGTCAACCCTAAGTCAAATTATAGTCTTGTTGATCAATTGAACTCTTAGAGTTATCCTTGAGACATAAGCAAATCCTTGAGGATGCTTTGAACATGGTGAACGTCCCCAAAAACTTAGATGTCGATCAATTCGAGAACATAGTTCATCACATTTCTAGCCCTCATTACCTTACCTTTTCAGAGGATGATGATAAAGCCTCGAGCCACCCACATAATCTCACCCTTCATATTGAAGTCATGATCCACAAAACCCATGTCAGGTGCGTGTTGTTAGATGGGGGTGTTGGGCTTAATATTTGTTCCTTTAGTCTTTTGAAAGAGTTGGGTTATTTTGAAAAGGTTATAGATACAAGGAAAAGGATCACTATCAAAGCCTATGATGAGGTAGAAAGAAGTTCCAAGGGGTTGGACACTCTTCCTGTTAGGATTGGCCCTGTTGAAAAAGATATTTTATTTCAAATAGTTGATGTTGGTCCCCTTGCGTATAATATTTTTACTTGGTAGACCATGGATTCATGATATGTAGGCAGTGTCATCTACCTACCATTAGTATGTTAAGTTCCCCTACAATGGAATATATATTTGTATACCTGGGGATAACACTTTGTCTGTCAATTCCATTTTAGCGAGAGCTCATGTTCCCCTTAATAGACAAGCATAAGATTTTGATGCAACCTTAGCTGAATTTAAAGACAAGCTTAAGTCAATAGACCTTGGTATGGGGGGATATAAGCTAAACTCCCTCACAAAAATTACCAGTTTCACCTAGGTCTTATGGAAATCCTTCACAACAAAAGAAACCTTCCTCTTCAGCTATGACTTTATTTGACACATTTGTAGAATCATCAATACCTATCCAAGATGAGAAAGAGGATACATTTGTTAGAGACTGGATCTATAGAGAAGAGAAATATATGCAAAATGAGAAATTCTCTCCCTCTCCCAAGGCTTATGGAAGAGGGTATACTATTGTCAGACAGATGGACTATCCTAGATATGGCCCTCTTAATCACAATTTGGATGCTTGAGTCAAACCTCTTGGTCATGCTCTTTTTGGACGCAAGTCTAAGAAGCCGGTTGGCCTAGGATTTGAGAATTACAAAAAGCACACTAATCCTATCTTTGAAGCATCATATAGTGAGGATGAACCAAAATATGTTCCTAATTTGATAAATCAACAAGACATGTGTGAAGATTGGGTTGCTTCCACTAATCTCCTTTGGGGAGATTCTGATATTCTATTTACTCATGCGTTAGTTGCAACTTTAGAACAAAATGAATCAGATACAGAAGACCCTTTCAGAGAACATCAATGAAAGAATCTTGTTAATTTATTGAAAAGAGAAGATGCTTCTCTTGATGACACTAGACCTTCCACATAAAGATTTCCCGAATCTTCATGGTGTAAACATCCTAGTCGTAGTTCAGATACAAGTTCACATGAGTATGAATGGGACTCCTTTTCTGAGTCTTCCACATTTGATAGAGATATTGATGTTATTCACACTTATAGTTCTCAACATAAGGTAGCCAATGAGTCATGTGTAGGATTAGAGGATTTGAACCCATGTGTTGCTTTAGTGGGCGATTCTTCGCTTGTTAGGATGAATCCTAATTTGGGCAGCTTGGAAGGATACTTGACAAACTCTGACTCTTCAGTCACCAGTGATAATATCATTCACATTTATAACCTTGAACCAGTCATTGAATTACCTCTTGTTCATCCTGATCTCATTGATTGGTCCCAACGCTATCAAGATCTTGAGCTCTTAACATTTCAAAATGATTATGAGATATCATGTTACCTAAATTCCAATGAACCTGTAGTCTCTTCTACCAGTGAACTGACTACCAGCATGAAAGAGCCAGACATCAAGTACCTTAGTCACAAAATAAAAAGAAAAGGAAATCAAAAGAATAGGAGTTATGATGGAAAAAACCACTGTGTGGCGGTGTTAGAACCAAAAAAAGTAAAAAGAAATGACATATCCAAGGGTGAAAACTTCTCTGAGGTGCCTAAGGATGAGGTACTTGATCATCTCCCTAGCTACTTTCAAGATTGATCTTTAGTTCTTATTGAACCAACACAAGTAGTCAGTTTGGGTATAGATGAGGCTCCACAAATAGTACATTTGGATGAGTCCTTATCACCTCAAGAAAAAGAATCTTAAACTAAGTTCTTAGAGAAAAAGAAGATCAACTTTGCATGGACTTATTTAGATATGCCAGGGTTGGACATTAATCTTATCATGCATCATTTGTCCATAGCTCCAGGTGTCAATCCAGTTAAAAAAAAATTGAGAAAGATGCATACTCACATAGCTCTCTTAGTCAAGGCAGAGTTGGAGAAACTCCTTAGTGCAAGATTCATAAGAACTATCACCTATGCTAAATGGATATCAAACATTGTACCAGTTTCCAAACATGACAAATCCATTTGAGTTTGCACAGATTTAAGAGATGTCAATAGAGCATGCCCAAAGGATGAATTTCCACTTCCCAATAGAGACATGATAGTGGATATGACTGCGGGTTATGAGATTTATTCTTTGATGGATGGTTTTTTCGGATACAATCAGATTAAGATAGCTCCTGAAGATAAAGAAAAGAATGCATTCACTTGTGCATGGGGTACCTATTGTTGGAACATTATGCCTTTTGGATTAAAAAATGCAGGAGCCACCTATCAACGAGCTATGACAACCATTTTTCATGACATGATGCATAAAAAAATGGAAGATTATGTGGATGACACCTTGGCCAAGTCTAAACAAAGAGACACACACTTAGATGATTTATAAGTCATTCTAGATCATATGGAACAATTTCAACTAGGTTAAATCCTAAAAAGTGTGCATTTGGAGTCATCTCTGGAAAACTACTTGGATTCATCATTTCAACAAAAGGAAAAGAGGTAGATCCTAAAAAATTCCAAGCAATCATAGATATGCCACCTCCTAGAAACATTAGTCAAATGAGGAGTCTTCAGGGACGTCTTTAATCTATAAGGAGATTCATTTCACAATTGGCAGATAGAGCTCAACCTTTCAATAAGAACTTACACAAGGGAGTTAAATGTGTTTGGAATGAGGATTGTCAAAAGAGCATAGAGAAAATCAAGAAATACTTGGTGAATAATCCTATTTTAATGCCTCCTATCCCAGGGAAACCACTTATTCTATACATTTCAGCTACAACATCTTCCTTGGGGGCATTACTCACTCAACTTGATGAAAATGGGAAAGAAAGAGCAATATACTACATTAGCCGTACTCTTGTTGCATATGAGGTTAACTACACTAGCATTGAGAAAGATTGCCTTGTTGTTGTGTTTGCTTCCCAAAAGTTGCAACATTACATGTTTGCACACACTATACACCTCATAGTAATAATAGATCCACTCAAGTATTTTCCAAGTAAGGTTTCCCTCATAGGTAGACTTGCTAAATGGATGATGATACTTTCAGAGTTTGACATAGAGTATATTGAGCATAAAGCACTC
Organism: Thuja plicata; assembly: GCA_018584345.1. NCBI lineage: Eukaryota > Viridiplantae > Streptophyta > Pinopsida > Cupressales > Cupressaceae > Thuja > Thuja plicata. The sequence continues at coordinate 785,356 of MU224754.1, forward strand.
AAAGGAAAAGCCATAGCAAATCAATTGGTTGATTTACCAATACAAGACACTACACCTATTCAAATTGACTTCCCGAATGAGCATCTCATGTGTATTATTGAAAGAACATGGAAAATTTTATTTCATGGATCCTTTATGCAAAATGGCTCAGGGGCTGGCGTGTTGTTTGTTTCTCCTCATGGGTACATGATACCTAAGTCTTACAAGTTATTGTTCCCATGTACAAACAATATTGCTGAGTATGAAGCTTTAACAAATGGACTTAAGATAGCCATAGAATGGAGAATCATAGAGTTACACATCTATGGGGATTCACAGCTGATAATCAACCAAGTTAATGATGAATATAAAAAAAAATGAGAAAATGGTACCTTACAATAAAATGGTTGACTCCTTGAAATGCCACTTCACAATTGTCACGTTTCAGCAAATCCCTAGAGAAGAAAACAAAGAAGCTGATGCTATGGCTACACTTGCTTCACTCCTTCAGTTAGAGCAACATGAATAAAGATTTGAATTCTTGGTGGAAGAGCTACATCACCCAATCTATGACTCCCAAGAAAGCCATGTCATTTGTACCTGTTCAGGCTTAAAATTGTCACCCTAACTCAGGCATTAGGGCTACACGACAATTCCATCCTCACAATGGAAACCTCTCCTAGCCGTGGGTAGACTATGAGTGAAGAGAAATCTCTGGATTCTAGGCCGGTTCCTATAAAATATGGATATCACCTCCTGATTTGAAACTTAGTAGGGAAAGGGAAAAAAGAAACTTTAAAACTGGAAATAGATAGGAGTGATACACCAAGAATGAATTCAAACTTCACAAAAAGATGAATTTCAATCCCAACTCATGAATGAATACTTTAACAATCTGAATCTCTGTTGAACATATAGGTTAATAAATTCATGCTATCAGGGTTCTACCACAAACAGCTTGGAGATTTAACAACATACATTTCTCATGCAAGGCCAAGGGGCAGCTAATTTTCTTGAGAAGGAACATAATTTCATTCACTTCCTTAAAATAATAACCAATTTAACACTTGCTAGAAAAGATGAAACAGGATTCGATATTGAAAAACTAGTACACAAAATGGGAGCCAAAGAATCTGGTTCATTTCTTCAAAAATCTGACAAGATGATTATAAAAATGGCCTTCAAAGCACCTAGGAATGATATATTCACTAAAATACCCTCTCTCCAAAATCTGCAACCAGATGGATACAAAAATACATGGAAAAGTGGTATAGGAACAAAGTAGTTCACTAAAAACCTCCTTTCCCACCAAATCTGACCCCCTACCATGAAAATGAAGGTCCACTAAATAGCCCACATGGCTCATCTCGAAAATGAGATCTCCCTCCAAAAAGACCCTCTCAAACAGATAGATCATCCCCAAATTAAAGGCAAAAATGATGCCTAAAATCAAGCCTAACAAATAGCTCCTCCAAAATAGCACATATCCCTAAATTCGAGGCCTGATTAGTGCCCTAATTTTAGCCCTAAAGGCTCATTTTGAAAATGGGACTAGCCCTTCAAAAATCCCTCTCAAACATAAAGAAAGATGCAAATAACTAAGCTTTTTTACAAACTTCCTTTAAATGCCCCCTTCCTAAATTTTGGCTTAATATAAGGAATTAAATCCTTTTACAAAGAAAATTGCCAAAATTAAGAAAATAAATTAATATTAAATAAAAATCTAATATTAACTAATCTACCCACATCCCCTAACTTAGATAAGGGACTCTAAGTTTAAACTATATGCAATGTGGGAAAGTCGACCTGACTTCAATCCACTTTGCAAATACACATATCGATGAGAGTAAAAGGTGGCATGTTCCCAATTTTCAAAGCACTTGTTGGAACTGATATCTGCAAATTCATTAAAGGCTCTTGCATCTTGGCGGACTCCAAACTCTATCATCTTCATTTGATATTTTTGTTTATTTGCAAAAATTTAGGGATGAAACCCTAGTTTACTGGAAAGATGTATTCGAAATTGCTGGAAGAACTTGGCAGTTGCTTGCTGATCATTGTTGAAACTTGGCATTTTTATGACAGAACTTATGTTGAATACACTTGAGATATCTGACCAGGAACTTGACATTCTACAGGAATCAGTAAGTTCATCTCTTGAACTTTCTATCGCCATTTGCTATGAGTGTTTTTAACAAAAACGTGGCCTCTATTTTGCAACAGATGTTTACTGTTTGATATTATATGCGAACTCACTGTTTCCTTCAAAGTTTTAACTCTCTGTTTCTGATGACTCAACTTCTCCATTGAGAAACCCCATCATTTATGCAAAGCCCTTTGTTAATATTCTTGCCTCATCCTTTGTCGAAAGCTGCTTGAAATCTTGGAGTAATACTCTCATTTTGCAAAAATGAAGCTTAAAAATATACTTTTAGTTTGACTAACTTGCTGTTTACACATGTTGAAGGTCGTGACTGGGAGTCCGACTAGACTGCAAACTTTAAACTGAAAGTTGTACCTGTATCTTTTTGCATGCCATATGCTATGGCGCTCTGCATATATCTTTAATGACTTGCTGTTGTAAAACTCGGGCTCTTTGTGCATGAACTGTTGTTTATCATGCCTTCAATCACATTTGGATCTGAAATCTGAATCAAGCCTTTTTCTTCTATCAATGCTTTTACTGTTCCTCCTTTTGCTAAAAGTTCTATCAGTACCTCTTTGCCAATTTCTTCACTAATAGTCCCATCTTTAATGAAAGTTATAAGATCCGCCAATGCATGAGGTGTTAGTTTGGTCTCAGTTACTGAAAACTTCTCACTCTTGAAATAGGCTGCTATGTCACCCATTATCCAGTTAGCAGCGATCTTTGCATCAAATCCTATTTCAAGAACAACATCAAAAAGGCTGCCGCATCATTGTCATTTGCTATAACAATGACATCCTGCATGCTAAGTTCACGTTTTTCATCTGGAAGCTCTGGCAGACTAGCTTGGATAGCATTAATGTAGTCCTGACTTCAATCCACTTAAAGTCAAGTTTCTTGTACAATCTTGTCTCTTTGACCTTCCTCGTGTAGAAACACCTATCTAGATATCTCAAAATCATTGCATTGCAGAAAATGAATTCATGTTCTTTATCTCCACCTTAGTTCCAAAGGGAAGGTCACCTCTCGGCCAAACATAAACATTAAAATCACATCGTAATGATCCCTCCTGCATGTTTCCATTGCCCACTCCTAGATAGCAAACTATCCTTTGCAACTCAGCAGCATACTCTTACATTGATGGAACTTTGAGTTACCGTCAATTTCATTTTATCAATTTTAAGTATCTACCTCAGCATATTCTGTGATAATATAGAGCATCCAAATTGTTGATTCTCTTTTGCTGGCATAGGCAGAACCCTGTGTAATCAATAGATATAAAATTGATGAACTGGTGAACTCGTTTCTCTGCTTTGCAAACCATGTATGATGAGATCGGCCATGCTGGACAGTTGCTTAAGGAAACCATGAAAACACCTCTTAATAACTTACTAAAGTTGCAAGGTTATGAATGAAAAAAAAATGCTGAAGATATGATCTGTTATAAATAAAACCATTGCATTTCTCACTCATAACCTTGCAATTTTAGTAAGGTGATTATGACTGAGATATACTCAACACATTTTCTTATTTCCACAGTAGATAAGTACTTTGATCTTCATGATGTTCTTCTGCTGGTTACACATACTCTGTTCCAGTCAATATATATTTTACCTTATGTTCAACTTGCTCCTGTAGCTTTGTCCACTATATACAATTGCCATTGATGCTGAATCTGCACTTAATATGATAAGCACAACAAGATGAAAATGTCTAATTGTTGTTAATGAGGTTCGAACACGGGCTCGTGACACTCAAAAACAATAAAATGTAAACACTTCATAACTTTATAGTCTAATCTTGAAGCACTCTTTTGTATTCAGCAAAAATATGTTTATGATTTAAAAATGTAGTTTGAAACAGTAAGGACATATTTGTGCCAGTGTTTATGCATCACCATTTGTATCTTGAACTAGAAAGTTGGCAATCATTGGCATTTTCTGTAGCATTCTTATCATAGAAACCAGCTTAATCTGCATCTTTGATAATGACTGAAAGTGAAAACTAGTCAGCTGTTATCTATGAAATAATCTGTTAAGCTTTCAAATAACATCAAAACAAACTCATTATGTTAGTGAACATGACCCAGTGGTCGATTTTGGGCATCCATCAGACCACTGGTGTGCTCACTAACATAATGAGATAGTGCTRTCATTTAACATTGYKTTTCMCCTTATGTGCATGCTCAYTTTGCTACTRCATTGAATATCAGAAGTATATGCAGTCATGRAAGAATTGATTGTTTGTATGATGTTCTTGTTCTTTTGCATTRMTTAGATCCAGCYGGATCTAACAATCTTTTAAATATGATGCAGGACAACCCCTAAAGACTTAGAACCAGACAGATGCAGACTCAGACAAAGGACCGGAGGACTTGGACCAGACATGACATCCAGCTCTTGATATGCAGATGACACTTCAAGGCAATGCAAAGGACCTACTCATATTTCTATCACTTCTTTCTATTCTGCCTTTGTACTCTTCTTTATTGGTTTGAAATATGAAGAATGAAAGAATTTTTTGTAAAATTACATTCAGTATGAATGCACCACGTAATGATCAATTTATGAATTTGGCTATTTTGACATGTGATCAATACCTTGAGTACAATTAAAATTTGATATTGAATGCAATAACAATATGTTGATCCACATCACCTGAAAGACACTGTTTAAATGAAAGCACCTAAATGCACCCTTACTATTTGTCTATTATTTTGGCATGATGAAAAATAGGGTAACAATACCCTTGTTGGTCATGAGTCATCCCGTTATGGTGCCATTTACTCATACCTTCGTGATGACATTATACCTGAAACCTTGAACCGATCTGAATGCAGAAACCTTACCCAAAATGCCTCTCGCCATTCCCTTATCACTGGTGATTTGTATAGGAGGGGTCTAGATGGAACACTTCTTAGATGCTTAGTAAAGGAAGAGTCTGACCAAGCGTTATTTGACATCCATGAGGGCATCTTTGGGGGACATTCTAATGGTCTTTCCATGGCCTAAAGGTTGCTTAGGGTAGGGTAGTATTGGCCTATGATGCAGTAGCTTTTGCAAAATCATGTGAAAAGTGTCAAAAAGATGGTAACCTGATACATGCTCTAGGTAGGGAGCTCATTCCTTCTATATCTCATTGGCCATTTCAATGCTGGGCCTTTGACCTTGTTGGTAAGATTCATCCCAACTCATTAGGTGGACACAAGTTCATTATCACTACTACTGATTACTTCACTAAATCGCTAGAAGTTGTACCACTTTCTATTGCCTCAGGAAAGATAGTCGCTCTATTCATTCTGAACCATATCATCTGTCAATATGGAGTGCCTTCCGAGATTATTAATGACAACAGAGGCCAGTTCAAAAATAAGGACCTTAAACAACTCTGCAAGAAATTCAAGATTAAACAACATTGGTCCTCCATTTACTTCCTGCAAGGAAATGGTCAAGTAGAGGCATCAAACAAAACCATTCTTAAAATCTTGCATAGAACAGTCTGTAAGAATGGTAGAGATTGGAACTTACAGATAAATCTGGCTTTGTGGGCGTATAAAATGAGTATTCGTACTCCTACTGGGGCTACTCCTTTTTCCCTTGCATATGGCGCTGAAGAAGTGTTACCTTTGGAGGTTGAGATTCCTTCACTTAGAGTTTCCCTCAAAGGTCTAGTTACATATGATGACTACCGCGCCATGAGACTTCAAGAGTTAGAACTTCTAATGAGAAATGTCAAGCATCATTTGACCATATGAGGGTTTATCAAAAGCGCATGTCCAAAGCCTTCAACAAAAGGTTCTCCCTAGAGAATTCCAAGTGGGAGATCTTGTCCTACGTGAAAATCCTAAGAATCAACACCATAGAGATCAAAAGGGAAAATTTGAACCTAATTGGTTTGGACCTTACATCATTATAGTAGCTTTAGGGTCATGTGCTTATTTACTATCTACAGAAGAGGGAGAATAGCTCCCTGATCCTATCAATGTCTTGCACTTGAAGAATTTCTATCTGTGATGCCCATTCTCTCTAGGGGGATCCTTTGTACATAATTATTGATCCTAAAAAAATCCAAAAAAATGATATATTGTCAAAAATTCTAAAAATAAAAAAATGTTGTAAAAAAATGATCATCTTAGTGAAAACCTAGCAATAGGCACTTTGATGTATCTTCAAAAAAAAATTATTTATTCCAAAAATACAAAAAAAAAATTAAAAAATTCAAAAAATTCAAAAAAAATAGAACAAGTGCCTTGGTGAAAACTTGGAAATAGGCGCCTTGGTAGAAAAAATCCAAAAAAATTATAAAAATTCCAGAAAAAAATGAAAAAAATGAAAGAGAAAAAATTGTAATAAAATCCAAGTGGTGAAAACCTGGAAACATATGCTACTTGAGGCCTTTGCACCCCTATTTCTTAGCGCGTGTCCTTGAAACTTAGCCTTTCTCCATCATGCCTTGTCATTGTTGCCTTGGTTTGGAATTGGTCTTTGTCTTTGTCTAGGGGGCATAACTATTTTAGCTTTGGTCTCTTGGATGCGTTAGTCTTTAGGACATCTCACAAATGGTGTTTTTTTTTTCGGTAATAATAGGATATTTTATTGATATAAATTGTAATATTTACATTTCAAGTATGGAAATCCAGTGCCACATAGATAGGCTACTGGTCAAGGATCAATACATTCTATGCCAAACAATAACAAAAAGCCAAAAATAGATGCATATCCTTTGCATCTATCAGTTCAGAGCCACCAGTGCTAGTTTTTGCCATCTTATTTTATTATAGCACATTTACATTCACATATATATTTCGGTAAAGCCTCATCTTGGGCCGGAGTTTTTAAAAAAACCACAGATAGATTGGGAAAAGATTCCCTGTGGCCTTTTTAGAAAAAGATTTATCTTCCCAGCTAGGTTTCATATTACAAAACTAACAAAAGTTTTATATATGTTTTAAACCTTATGGCAGCCTTACTTCCTTTCCTGGATTCATCAACCTTGGTGCATGTGACTTGCATTTCTCACCGTTCTTCTTCTTCGGGGAAACTGCACATTCAGAGCCACTTTAGAGACTTCGGGTGGTGGTGGGTGTTCCCTGATCACCACTTTGATGGTTTCCCACCCTATGAACCTGTCCATGTGGTAGTTTTCTCTATTCACTCCCCATGGCCATCATACAAATGGGATGATGCCTTGCACTCTTTCCCGGTCCTCATCTTCTATTCCTTCAGTAATGTTAAACCCCACACCTGGCCATGCCCATTTAAGAAAGGAATCCAAACCTTCCAACAAGTCCATGTCAAACAGCTCCATGATGACCTCCCGCACCTCATCATGCTCGACTTTGAGTTTGAGCACCCATGCCAACAACAAGGAGGGAATGTCAACATTCAAGTGTCCTCTATGGGTGGCTGTGATAAACTCAGGACCCAGAGTGTCCATCACTACATCTTCTAAATCCTTGGATGACCACTTCATGAGCTTGCTAACCTATTTGGCCTTTATTTTTCCAATGAAACCTTTTTGTTGTTTATACTTCCCTGGCTTCAATGTGAAAGTCGCCTCCATCTCTGCAAGCTCCAGACCTGTGTTCAGAAAAGCTTTGCAATATTGTCAGTTTTACAAAGAATGTAGAGAGAAATCCTACATTTAAAGAGTAATAGGAGGATTTTGAACTGTGTGTGCATCCCTGTCAATTGATTTGAAATTAATGCTTAGATTTAATGGCTGATATTTCCATCCCATCAGCGTCCCATTTCCAAAAAAAACTCCAGTCCTTCCACCCGCAGTTTGTCATCTTGATGATTAATTTTGCATGGATCAAGGTTAGAGGCACGCATATCAAGCTTGTCCTTTGTTCATTTTGTTTATATGATGTCACTCCTACAATTAGTAGGGGATGGACATAAATTCCCTTTATCGCCGCCACTTATTAAATTTGACGTTTTGCCCTAAATTGTGTTGATGTCCTGTCATTTCAAAATCATATTTGGACACTTTTGTCCTATCGATCATGTATGAGTATGATCACCCCATGTCCTCGATCTATATTTATAGTTTCTAGTGGCATTGGAATTGGCCTGTGATGAGTCAGCTAGCATTCCAGCTTACACCACCTCAGCTAGAGTGATGTCAGTGAAAATTTCTAATTGTTTATTTCCTTCTTTTGCAAAATTGGAAACCCAATTTGATAAGCAGTCCACCTCAATATTACCTGTTCTTCTTACATGTGAAATTTTTAATTTCTCATAGCCGTTGAGAAGTGTTGTTATGTGGTTTACATAAGGTTGGAGGTGCCAAGCCCAGATGTGTCCTTTTTGAATGGCTCTAATGATGCCAGCCGAATCTCCTTCAAAATGGACATTTTTAAAACCTAGCTTAAGTCCCATTTTAACCCCAAGCATTGCTGACTGCACTTCTGCCAAGTTATTTGTCCCTTTAGTAATCCTTTCTGCTTCAAAAGATAGTAAGTTGCCCTGCCAATCTCTCACTATAGCACCTATGCCAGATACGCTGGGGTTGCCTCTAGAGGCCCCATCAAAATTTATTTTGAACCAATCCTTGTCGGGTGGTTCCCATTTAACACCTTCCTTTTTGTTATGGGCTTTGTGCTGTGGAAAATTTCCCCAAGAGTGGATTTTAATGCCAGGCTAGCTGAACTGGATCCTTGAATCCCATTGAGTGTAGGGGCATTTCATAGATTTTTTGTTTTCTGCTGTGGTTACAATTTCTTCAATTGACATGTTTATTCTCCTTTTGAGCTTAGTTGAAGTCTCTTTTTGGTCTCTGAAGATTCTACGATTCCTTTCTTTCAAAACTTCCTAGAGTAGGGCTGAGGGAGAAATATCCCAAATTGCATCAAGTCTAGACCAGCCAGGAGCAGGGGGCCACCCCAACAAAGTCCTAGAAAGAGTGTTGGGTAAGGGTCCCTGCCAGCCCAATTTCTGTTGAATCATTATCCAGCAAGAATGTGCTATTTTATAGTTGATCAGTAGATGATCGACATCCTCTTCTGCCTCACCACACATTAGACATTTTGTAGGTCCCATAAAACCAAGTTTTTTTCTTTGCTCCCCTGTGAGGATTCTGCCTCTGGATGCAAGCCAAGTGAAGACCCCGCTTTGGGAAGGCAATGTTTGTTCCAGCATAGTCTTGATGGCCATTGTTCTTCCCTGTCCTCTTTTTCTAATAAATGGTAACCCAATTTCACTGAATATTCTCCCCTTTTGGATGCACACCAAATCACTCTATCTTTTTCAGAGGTAATGAGGATTTTCCTCTCTTTCAATATTCTTGTCATTGTGTCTTTCTGTTGTTCTGATAAATTCTCATGGTTTACTATTTTCCACTGCCATTCTCTACCATGTGCTTCTTCCATTGGTTCAATATAATCTAATATATATTCCCCCCAAGCCCTAGTGAAGTATTTTCTAAGATCATGGAGAGCACCATTACTTTTAAGTGCTGGAAGTCCATTCCAAGAGTCATCCCAAAACTTTGTTGATTGCCCATTACCAACATTCCACGAGATATGGTGCGTGATTATCTGCCTGCAGGAGGTGATAAAGTTCCACATTGTGTATCCTCAGGGAGGGTTTCTGACTGTGAGAATGCGGTTTTCATTTGGGCTATCAAGGTATTTTTATTTAAGAATGCGAGCCCACATGCAGTCTGGTTTCTGGTGGATCTCCCATATTAGTTTTTCCCCCAATGCAGTGTTCATAAGTTGCAATTTTTTTATTCCCGCTTCCCCATCTTTTTGGGGTTTACATACCTTATCCCATGCTAATAGAGGTATTTTATCTTCCTGTGATGATCCATTCCAAAAACAATTTCGCATGCCTTGACCAATTTTGTTTAGGATGTTAGTTGGGATCCGCAAGCAGAACATTGGGAATATCGACATTGCTGAAATTACTGATTTTAGCATTAGGATTCTGCCAGCTGATGAGAGCTATTTCCCCTTCCAACCCAACATATTTTTTGAGATAGCAGAGGTTAGATCAACCCATATCTCCACCTTTCCAACACCTTCAAAAAGGGGGATCTCCAGATATTTAGATGGGAGGGTTCCCTTCCTCATCCCCAAGACCTTACAAATGTCTCTCTGTCACTGGGGGGGTTGAAAAAATATATTTATGATTTTAGCCAGTTTACTTGTTGGCCTGAGGCCATGGTGTATTTATCCAGTGTTGATTTCATGATTCTTGCTTCTCTGTAGGTGGCCTCTCCCCCTAGGAATGTGTCATCAACAAATTGCAAGTGACAGAGAGCCGACACTCCCTCAGCCACCTTTATTCCTTTCCATCTGCCTGAGTTTCTTTTTTGTTTTATGAGTCTGCCTAGAGCCTCAACCATAATCACAAAGAGGAAAGGGGATATTGGATCCCCTTGGCGGACCCCTTTCCATGTTTTAAAGAACCCCTGCGGGCTGCCATTAACCGAGATGGAGAGCCACACATTGTTGATACATCCCTCAATCCATTTAATCCATTCCTCAGCGAATCCAAACTTTAACATGATCTTGGAGAGAAAGCTCCTATCCACTTCATCATAAGCTTTTCTGATATCCAATTTGATCATCATCCTATCAGTTTTGGTTTTTCTAACCGTGTGGATTGCCTCGTGTGAAATGATGATCCCTTCATAAATAGATCGATCAGGGGTAAAGCCACTTTGTTCCTCTAAGATTACTATTTTCAGGGTTGTTTTTAGTCTGTTGGCCATAATTTTGGATATAATTTTGTAAATAACATTGCAGAGGGCTATTGGCTTGAAATCCCCAAAACTAGAGGAGTCAATTTTTTTTGGAACCAAGGCAATGAGGGTGTTATTCATGTCTTTGAGAATTAATTTCCCCATTCGCACCTCTTCCACCACTTCCCAAACCTCAGTCCCCACAAGGTCCCAGAAGTGTTGGTAGAAAAGGGCAGTGAAACCATCGGGGCTTAGGGCCTTGTCCCCCCCATTCCAAATAAAGAATTTTTGACTTCCCCCATAGTTGTTGGTCTCAGAAGGAAGGCATTTTGGGTCAGGCCGATGCAAGTTGGAATTGTGTTGATAATTTCCTCAGCATCAATGCATTGTTGTCTTTCCGCACAGAAGCTTTGTGAGAAATATCTCACTACCTCCTCTTCGATGTCCTGTTCCATTTCCAGAGTAAGACCTTGTTGGTTTTTGATAGTATAAATTTTGTTACCTGCCCTTTTCACCTTTGCTAAGTTGTGGAAAAACTTTGTATTTCAGTCTCCATCCTTAAGCCATAGCCCCCTTGACTTTTGCCTCCAATATATCTCCTCCCTGGCCAATATTTCTTCATACTCTTTTTTTAAAAGTTGCTCTTGAAGGAATATTGTGTTTGTCATTCCATGAGCGATAATGTACTCATTTAGAGATTTTAGCTCCTCCTCTAATCTAAATTTCTCAGCAAAGATATTTTTGAAGCTTTCCCTATTCCAAATTTTCAGCTTCTCCTTTAGGAATTGTAGTTTCTTACAGAGGTTGTAAGCACAATTTCCAACTCTTCTTGGAGCATTGTTCCACAGTGATTTCACCATTTCATGAAAACCTTCCGCCCTGAGCCACATTGCTTCAAACTTAAAAGGGCATTTATTCAGGATGGAATCCTCTTGGATTCTCAACCCAATGGGGTAGTGGTCAGATCCAGAGATCGGAAGTATCTCTGCTTTACATATCCATTCTGTTAGATTCCAATCCCCTGCCAACAAGAATTTGTCCAGCTTCTCTACTATATTGTTGAAATCTAATATGTGATTGGTCGAAGTATAATCTCCACCTTTTAATTATATTTCCATTATGTCATTTTCCACCACAAAGTTGTGGAAGTCCATTTGACTTTTACCAGTCCATCCTCGGCTGCCCTTTTTGTCTTCTGGCCTGAGGATGGCATTGAAATCACCTCCAAGGATGAGAATTTCATCCATATTATCTTTTAGGGCATTGTAGCCCCTGACATTCCAAGATAAGAGTTTCATTTCTCCCGAGAAAGGGCGCTACCCTTTCTAGATCTTAATTTGCGTTGTCCACTAGCATTGGCAGCTTTCTCAAGTCTCATTTTTAAGGTGCTTGCTCCTCTCTTTTTCTTCTCTCCATACACCTCTTTGCCCCTAGTTGAGTCTATTTGTGTTATAGTTCTGACTTCTATGATGTCAAGCTATTCTGAGAGACCAAGAAAATCATCTGTGTCAAGGTCATCCTCCTCGTCTCTACTTTTGTGACTCAAGCTGTTTCCACCACTATCTTTGGCTCCCTCAAAAGAGTCACCCAGATTTCTAATGGGAGAGATGGGGATATCTTTAAATAAAGTTCCAGTGTTATCCATCCATGTGGCCGGAACATACTCCTTGTCTTACTCTATCTCAACAGTAACCTTCTGTCCCAGGGTATCATCATCAGGGAAACTACCTTTCGGGTAAGGTTTTGGGCTCTCAATTGGATTGTTTACAGTTATAGGTGGATCTAGAAGGTGTTTGGGCCTAGAGATAGGCTCCACAATAGTATATTGGTCTAGGTTCTGAGATGAATTTCTCATTGCATGTAAATTGTGCATCCAAAAGAAAGGGTTTTGGGGTTTCTTGCCTTGGCCTCTGATTTGTGTTGGCAATAAAAAATATGAGTTTTGGGTTTTCTGGGTCAATTTCAACCAAGATTTTAGGGGCTAGCCCACAGGGATCCATTATCTTCTCCAGATGTTGGAGGGGGGAGGTACAAGGAATAAACTCTGTGGTAGGTTCAGAGACTCTCTCCCAGCTCGAGTATCTGAGTTATTTCTCTTTCAGCATTCTCATCTACTACGGATTCTTTATGAGTTTTCCGTTATTCTCTGTCACCCAGTAACTCTTCTCAAATCACACAGAGCCTTTTTCCCTTGCCCATCTCGTTGACCACATTAATCTCCTCATCCTCTCGGCCCATTTTTTCAATCAATTGGTGCCATATTCCTTCTCTAGACCTGAGTTCTATAGTTTCAGGTAGAGGAGTAGCTTCATTCCAAAGAATAAGTATTTTGATATAGGTTGATAGATCTCTTTTGTTTAGGGCCTCTCCCTAATCTAAAAATGTTCCCCAAAAACTTCCCACCATTTTTAGGGTTTCCATAGTCCAGTATTCCTAAGGGAGGGTTTTAAGGTTTATCCATAAGGGAAATTTTTCAAACATATGCTTGGTTGGATCAAAATTAGGTTCCCAGTTCTTGATGTAAAGTCCCAATCCTTCCATGAAGTGAGGCCCCAAATTGAGCACTTCTATCTTGACTTTCATAGTGGGGCATGCCACAAGATAAAATCCATTTGGAAGGGTTTTTATTGTGCAATCTGCACTAGCATTTCTGAATAGCCATGCCTTAACTTTTTCATAAGCCGGCCATGATCCCATCCATTTAAGAAAAAATGCTTTACATCTAAGATATTGTAAATTATCACTCTAGCCTTTGTGTTGAATAGTAAAGAATGGAGTAACAAATAGGGGTTTGGGAGTTTCTACCTCACCTCACTCAACGCTCTTTTCCATTTGATTTGGTTTCCAGAGACAGTGCTCAATATCCTTGAATCTGGCAGGAGCCCTCTTTTGGATCCCCCTCCTATCAAAATTTGGAAAGAAGCGACCCTCAGCTTAGCTTTTCTCCAGATCCTGCCAAGCTCAGTTTTTCTCCGGATACTGCCAAGCACAGTAGGGTGGTCTCGACCTTTTGAAATACTATTTTTGGCAATGATTGAAAGGCCATCAATGCTTCTCTTGGTCTCTGTAGTTGAAACTCGAGTGCCTTCTAGAACCCTGGTTCAAAAAATTTGACCGTTGCCTCTCGCGCTCCATTTTTCCTCCAAAATCTTTTCCAAGGCTCATACAAATGGTGTTTTTCAACACTACTTCAACTGTATTTTTTAATACAATCCCTGATATCGAGTGTTTTTCAACACTTATCGGTTTGGTCTTACCCAATTTTGTCATGTGATCTTACCTACTTGCAAGCATTCGATCCTTATCCTTGGAACTCAGTATCAATTAACACAGTTAAATTTTTAAATGCAACACTTAATGCTTGAGATATGTCATGATATTTTCTTTGTGTGCTGACTGTTATTGATTTTTGTTGAGTGTCCTTGTCTAATAAATCTCTCTGTGATGCATTCTAGAGGACTTGGGGCATGGGGCATGTTTTTATTTGCTTCATGCTTTATGCTTAACTATTTTTGCACAATCGTTCTGCTGGTCATCCTGGCTTCTATGCCTTGATGCGAGTGTGGTTTTTCTATATTAAATTGGGTAAGCTAATATCACACTCATCTTGACCTTTATGTCTTTGATTCTTATGTTAGATTCTTTCCACATTCCAATCTGATATAAATCACATTCATATCTTCATAGTTGCGCTTGTAACTAGTGATGATTGTGTGATTTTTCGATGTCCGTTAATAATGGCCCAATGATGAAAATAAGTTCCTTAACATTCTCTCATGAATGATTAACACAAAGTCCTATGTTATAGTTTCTCTATTGCAAGTACACCTTTGCATTTTCATGTAGCTTGCATTGTTATACTTCATGTTAGCTTGCATTTTTAGGATGCATTATGAGTTTGAGAGGGTTTTCCTTCATCTTTCTTGTGGACTTTTAATCAACTGTGATCACGTTCTGATCTTCATTTCCTTATCTTCTTTCATGATCTCAATCGAGATTTTCTATCTTAAATAATTGATTGATTTTGGGGCATTCTATTTCTTAAGGAAAATTCTCTTTCTTTTCTTCATTTCTTTCCACCTCTTCCAAACTTCTATCTTCCATTCACTTTCACCCCACTTCTTTTCTTCTAATTCAACCTTGGGGCATAATCTTTCGTGCTTGATGATCTACCTTGGTTCTGTGATCTTTATATCTTTCATCTTACATCAAGAACCTTATCTTTAGTTCGATTTGATCAAAATTATCAATTTATTATTTCTCCTCTATCTCATTTCAATTTTGATCACGAGGGGGAAGTACCTATCAAACTTCAATCCTTGATTCAGCTTTATCAATCCTATCAATTGCTCTGCTTGGGGCAACCTTGCTTGAGATTCTTATCTCGGACATGTCAATTACTTATTTACAATGGTGTTGACCTTGTCTTTCTTGCAATCAGCTTATCTTTGTTTTGATGTCAATTACTTATTTACAATGGTGTTGATGTCTATGTTGTTTTGTGATCCTAAATCAATCTCACACTTCAACTGCATTCTTTGACTACATGTGTTCCCAGAATGATAACACATTAGTCAAAGAGGGGCAAATGCATGCACCCTAAAATGGCCGCCTAGACTATGAGCCCCCATTCTTGAAAATTATCAAATGACAGAATCAATTTATCAAATTCCTGAATCAATTCTTTGCAACATTTTTAATTCAAATTAATTTCCTCGATCAAATCGTAATTAATTCAATTATTTCAATATTTCCTAAGGTTTGATCATTTTTATTTAATCTCCCTTTTAATTAATTAAAATTCATCTTATTTAATTAAATTAAATTCTTCCCATTTAATTTAATAAAATTCTTCTAATTTATTTAATTAAAAGAAAACCCCTCTTTTAATTAAATAAATAAAAAATCCCCACTTAAAGCTCTTCTTTTGATGAAAACGGAAATAAATTAAATAAAAATATATTTTTCTTCACATCTTTCTAAGTGGTGGGCTTTTTGCTTTAAATGAGCACATGGATCAACCAAGATTTAATCTCCACCATTGCTCATTTATTTTTTCCTCTTCATCTCAACCATTCACTTCCCTATATAAGGAAATCTCTCCTCATTTATATATAGAATTTTTAGGTATTGTTATGCTGCAGGTTTGGAGAGCAATTTTGGAGGAGGATTTGAGCACTTTGGCTTGGATATTGCAACTTCTCACTTCTTGTCTTCTTCTTGCATCCATGACTACTCATGTAGATTAGATTCATATTAGATTAAATTCATATTTTCTTTCATAGAATAATCATGCATTGTTATCATATAGATTAATTGTTATTTTCATGCATTGAATCTCTCATTTCATGGTGTACTTGCATGGGCACAACTAGGTCAATCTGAGGGCCTCCATTACAAACCTTTGCACTCCATGACTAGAGAGCGATGAGTCGATATTTGAGGCCTCATTCTTGAGCAACCTTTAATGGAATGATTCATAGAACTGTGACACATTTTTAGCACACACCTTCTTATAATTTATTAGATCTTTAATTCCTTAACTAGGTGTTTGAACCCCAAAACCTTGATTTTCCTTAAGTTTTTGGCCTCAAACCCCAGATGGCACATATGTTGTTTATTGTTTCACATCTATTAATTTCTTCTTCACATCTATTCTTATTCTTCACATATGTAACCCGGCTCCTGCGCATGTGTGCAGATTAGCCCCTGTCAGCATGCCAGTTCAGTCTTGCGCATATGAGACCTATTTTTGTGCATCCATCCCTGATACAGTTATGCATTTGTGACCAAATATAGTTCTACAAGTGATATTCATATTTGGATTAATTATTTGGATACCCATTTCTCTTGTGGTCTTTTTTATGT
Organism: Thuja plicata; assembly: GCA_018584345.1. Classification (NCBI taxonomy): domain Eukaryota; kingdom Viridiplantae; phylum Streptophyta; class Pinopsida; order Cupressales; family Cupressaceae; genus Thuja; species Thuja plicata. The sequence continues at coordinate 802,040 of MU224754.1, forward strand.
ATTCATTGTAAAATTCCAACCCTGATTCATGGACCGTTTGAGAAGATCATTGTATCTAGACCCTGTAGAGTCATTGCCCTGAGTGGTCAATGAATTATTTAGATGTAAATAGGACTCTATTAAATTATATGTGTATTAAGATCCATGGGAATATTGACTAAGTGATCTTATAGGTCCTTGTTGAGTGGTTGAAATATGGTGGCCATAGGACCCTTGGGAACACTAGACTTCATGCCTTGATTGCTCAATGATAATCATGTTTTTTATATGTTTGATATTTAGAGTATGTGAATGCTTCATGGTTGTTTTGTTGGAATTGTAGATGCATTTATGTCATCAAAATAATAATTAAGGCATTTTTGAACTTTTTTTTTAAAAAAAAATTTAAATTTTTTTTTTTTTATGATTGTATTGTGTCTTGTACCCTGAGGGTTCTCTAGCGAGGCGTGACACTTTACTTCTTATTATTTTATGTGTTTTTTCATTAAAATTTCTCATCTTCATTTGGACATGCCCAATAGGACCCACATCAATTTGTTACTAATCAAATGGTAAGTTGGTGTGCAACTTTTTATGTTGCAGGTTTTGAAACAGTGCCTCTACTCTTTGTTTTAGCATCAGTGTGTTTCGATGTCTCCACCTACGTTTTAGTGCCTCCGCTTGTTGTGCACTAACATTTGTCTTTGAGTGCAAAGTTTTGAATTTTTTTGTCTTATTTAAATTTGTTGATTAACCTTGTTTCTTTTGATCTTGTTATTTTAATTTTTCTTTAGTCTTTTATAAAAAATAACAAGTGGTTTTGCATATTTGAACAACGTGTTTGCAAGTTTTGTGTTTTGGCATCTATGTTTTATGTTTTAACACTTGCATGATTTGACACCTTCAACTATTTTCTAGTGCCTATTCTTTTTTTAGTTTATATTTTTAAAGATAACTTACTATTTTGTATGCTTTTATTTTGTTTTATTACCTTTCCACATTCCTTTTTTTGCTAACCTAATCTATGCACATGCTTACGTTCTAATGCTTTCTTGTTTCAACACCTCCTTTTGAGTTTTAGCACCTCTATTTTATTTCAATTTAGTTTTTTAGAAATTTTATTTGGTTAACTTGTCATTCATCTAATTTAAAATCTAAAAAACCTATAAAAAATATTACTCTAATATTTTTTTTCTAGGTTACTTGTAGCTTTTATTTTCTATTTTTTTCTAACGATTTTGTGTGTACTATTTTGGTGCCTCTGCCTACATTTTGATGCTTATGAGTTTTAATGTCTTCATCCTTTAATTCAGTGCATGTTCATATTTTATTTTTAAATTTATTTTTGGCTAACTACTGTAGTATGAGGAAATCTTCAACATGTTGGGAGCAAGCTCAAACATAAAAACGTTAGTGGGTTAGCACATATAAATCATGGAATAAGCAAGAGCCAACAAGAAATCTTCATAACATCAGATTGAGCTAAAACAAGATATTGCACCCTATATTACTTGTTTGATTTTCTCATTTAGATTGGGTGTGAGTGTGCTCTCTCAAACACAAATGGAGTGGATCTCCAATGCAATGCAACTATGAATGCAATATTGGATGAAAAGAAAAGATTTCAAGAGCCCGTATGAAGAAATAGTCTCAAATTCTTCTCAAAGATGATATTCTAAACTATGAAATTGATATGCAAGATAATGAAAGAAACTATGATTCATTAAGCATTAGCCTAGCATGTAAATTCTAAGTTATTTAAGCATGAAAACTAGAAATGAGCTTCTAAAACTAAAATAGCATAATAACAATGCAAAATGAGAGATGCCAATACAAGGGGAGAAGACCTCTATTTATTGATTTTTGGGAGAGAAGAGAAGGGCTTGAATGAGGTGGCACCTATGTAGCATCCACATAAGAGCCACATAAGGGACACATGGGCTTGTAAGGGATGGCCATTTTGAAGTCAAACATAACATTAAATGTTTGGGTGGCTCAAGATTTTCAAGTGGGGGACAAATATGTAAGAGTATTTAAGAAGAATAGGTGGCCATTTTGGAGAGAATTTTCACACATGTGTGAGCATTATATTAGCATTAAAATGGTTAGGAATCACCTTTTTAAGTAGGATCAGAGGATGATTAGGTGGGGAAGTATGCTTAGAGAATGAGGTGATGGGTGTAGAGTAGGAATAAGGTAGGCTTAGGGTAGACCTCTAGATAGGGTTTAGATTATAATTCAAATTAGATTTGAATAAATCATAGTTTAGAAGAATTAGGGATATGGAAGATTTTTTAATAAATATGAATTTATTAAAAAGGGATTTTATGAGTCAAGTGTATTTAAATAAAATACATTAGGATAGTATTTAGAATATTGATAAATACTAACAATGAAACTATTTAATCGATTAAATTAAATAGTTAGATGAACAAAAGGGGATTTAATATTAATATTTTTGGATGTCTACAAATACAAACAATTGGTGTAGCATGATTATGCCAACCTAAGACTCATCAGATAAACAACTAACATATTATTTGTAGGTTTGCTTATCCAAGTTTTTAATTTCCACTATTTTAGTTTCACTAAATTAGATTAGAAGGTTAATGAATTTGTTAGTGTTTAAAATATTTGCAATTGGTTTATTCTCTCCCCTTGCATGCAAGTGTGATATTGGGTGATAAAATACCTTGCAAGATTTTTTTTAATATTTTAGATTATAACTTGAAAGTGTTGTGTATGTGTTCTCTCCCCTTGCATGCCCATGCGACCTTGGGTGGAAGAGAGTTACCAATACTTTCCCTTTTTTATTTTTGAATTAGGATGCTTGCTTGAGGATTTCATCACCCCAAGGGATGACGTCAACCACATTTCCTAGTGGGGTATATAAAGGGGTGATAAAAAAATTTGTATCCCAATCTATGTTACATCATGATTAGAAAAATCCTAAAGTTTGGTTGATAATAAGATAGGGGTGCATGGTTGGTCTAAGTGGATTAATTGTTGTTCTTGGCCCATGCTTGTGACATACTAGCATTCATAGTTGTGCCTCACATACCTTGAGTATTTTGAGGAGTCCCCTAGAGAGATTTTAAATCCTAGATTAATACATTTGGCCATTTTTTCTCATGCTGCACCACTGTTGGGAAGATAAAGTTCTCACATTGTGTCTCCATGTGTTGAGATAGGGGCTTCAGACAAGGACTGTCCTCCAAGGTAACATGTGTGTGGTGGTACATGACCATACACTTTCTATCTATCCTTTACATGGTAATATGACACTAAAGGGACATATTTCACAATTCTTCTAGAGTGAGGACAAATGTCAACCTTGTGAGTCCATGAGGATTAATACACGAAATTGAATAATCTATGAATCATGAAAAGTGCTTGGCATGTCTTCAATTATAAAACTAGCATAAGTTCATAATCCTTATTGCCTTGAAAAAATTCAAAACCAACCATTGTGTTTGTTTTTTTCCATCTCTATCCAAAGGACACCAAAATCTGCCAAAACAATAAAAAATCTTTAGGTCTGCCAATTTGATGCTTGAAAATATCTTTTGGAACCTTCCTTATCAAATTCATGCCTTCTTTGTTTGGTGTCTGCACTTTTACTTCAATGCCTATGCTATATCTTTCATTTCCTATGATTTTCAATGCCTATGACTTTTAGTGCCTAAGACCTATATTTTAACACCTCCATAGTTTTCTAGAGATAATGTATTGATATGATTCTAAAATATATTACCCTCCAACACAAGTTTGACCATAAGTGACCCTAAGAAGAATCCATCACACCCTAACATCCATCCCTTTCACAAAAATATTAGGTTGAACATTGTCTCCCAAGACCTCAAAAACTTCATTAAAAATCCCAAAAATCCCAAACATTTCCTAAACCTCCATTACCTCCCATCCCTTAAAATCCCAATTAACATCCCTTACGACACCATCATCCAAGAAAGACTATCCTAAACCTTCATTTTGGACATGGGAAAAATAACCAAACGTTGAAAATCAACCTTTTATCCTAGTAGATTAATTTTATTTTCATGAATATACTTCTTAATGTTTCTCAATAGTTTCTCATTTCTCAACCTCTAAAATACTTGTCTAATACGCTGCAAATATTCTTCCTTTGTCTTACTAAAAATGAAAATATCATCCAAGTAGATAATGAAAAATTTATTTAAGAATTCCTTCAAAAAAGCGTTCACCAATTGCATAATATGTCTAGTGCATTGGTCAAGCCAAAACACAATACCAATCATTGATACTTGTTACTTCATTAGTATTGAAAGTAGTCTTCCATTCATCTCCTTATTTGATCTTTGATCTAGTGGTATCCAATCTTGAGGTCTATCTTGGTGAAGTACATTGTGGAACTCAAACATTTCATAATGTCATCCATCCTAGGAAATAAAAAATGTACTTCATAGTGATCTTATTCACAGCTCTTGAGTTTGTGCACATTCTCCATTCTCCATATTTATTTGGTGCCAGTACTATTGGTACCACACATGAACATAGAATTTGTTGGATCAACCTGTAATTATCATCTCTTGAATTTTTCTATTTAGTTCTACATTTTCTAATGGTGTCATTATATGAGTTGTGTTATTTGAAAATCTTTCTTGAGCTATGAGATCTATGTGGCAATTGATAATTCAGACTAACTTGTTAATCCTTCTTATATATTATTTGATACAATATCTTGGTACTCTATCAATAATTTATATATTTCATTCTATAGTAGATCGTCCTCCTTTATACTAACATTTTTTCTTGTTGGATAATGCACTTCTTTTGGATTAGTGAAAAACACATTTTCATGTCTCAATCCATATAAAAATTTATTCCATCCACTAAAAATATTTTGGCATTACCACACACTTCACTTTTATGTTCCTCCTACAAAGTAATCATGACATGCTTCTTTTTGTTCAAGGTCATATTATAGGATTTCATTCTTCCATCATGAATTGACTTCCTATCCTATTACCAAGGTCTTCACAACAACATATGGCATGCATCTTGTTCATTCTTTTTCTTGCTGGTCTTTTTTATACCTACAGCTTAGGTATATTCCCCTATAGGCCCAAAGACTAATTCAAGAAGCAAAAGAAACAATGTTCAATAAGGTCCTTGAACCTTCTACACTTTGAGCTCCACACACTTAGGTGTGTATTACCTATCTTATGTCTTCAATATTCAAATAGTACTACAAATTGGCATGTATAGTGGATGCAACATAAAACATGTAAATGGTAATATTTTTATAAAGATTGATGAGAACCACACATTCTAACATACTAGACCAGTTCCCTATCCAGTGGGCATGGTGTCACTCTAAATGAAAAGACTCTTAACAACAACATCCATCAAATGTAAAACCTGTAAATGATCTTGTAACTTGACTAGGCCTTACATACTCAATTCACACTTCTTGGAAACAAATGTAATTATCCAATTCATTACAGTTATGTTGTGGGTCCACAACACACACCCAATTTCTTGGTCCTCTGACCATGGGGACCCCCCGCCCCTTTTTTTCTTTTTGCCTTTTGTAGTGTCTACCCCTCGTAGAAATCCAGTCAGCCACCGAAGAAAATTGCTGAAACCAAGTCAGAGGAAGGAAGAAGCCTTTTTCGGCCTTTCGGCCCTTTAAGACTTTTGGAGGACATAGGTACTCCGAAATGCCGAAATGGTCAAAAGGCTGAAGACACAGCCTTTCAGTGTTTTCAGACTATGAAAACACCAAAAGTTCCAAGACTTCTTTCTCCTCTGACATTTTCGGCCTTTCGAGGTCCGAAAGGCCCGAAGCCGCTGTAGTCAGCCCGCGGGTTATAAATAGAAGAAGCCTTCATTTTTTAAATCACTTTTCATTTTTGCTTCTACCTGTGATTTTGTCTGCTCCTCCTCACCGACTTCTTTAGCTTTCGAGCTGCCTAGTTGTCCTCCCGCTCCTAGTTCATTCGAGGTAGGTTCTTCTCGCTTACCTTCACTTCATGTTTTTGGGTCTAGGTCTAGGGTTTGTCTTTGCGCCTAGTGCCTGTCCAGCCTAGGGCACTTTGTTTCTTTGTCTTGTCGGGCCTCTATGCCTTCGTGCTTTAACACGGACATCCCTCCCTGTCAGACCTAGGGTTTCCTAGTTTCTTTTGTCTTAGGCCTAGGGTTTTGTTGTTTTGTCAGTCACGGCCCTTGCCACAGGTTTTCAGCCTTCGAAAGGCCGAAAATGGATCTTCAAATCTTGCTAAGTGTCATTTTAGAATTTTCAACCTTTCGGACATCCTAAAGGTCTGAAAGATCGAAAGTTCCGAAAAGGCCGAAAGTGAAGTTCCCGAAACCTTTGTTTGGAATTTCAGAGTTCCTCATCATTTTTGGACTTTCGGCGTCCATAAGAAAACACCCCTCAGTTTTGGAGCCCAAAAGGTCCGACAGAATTTGTCCTTCCAATAAACCTTTTTTCACTTTTAGACTTTTTGGCCTCTGAACTAGTTTTTGGTGTCTGAAACCCCGAAAGGCCTGAAAGTGCAAAAACTTATACTTAGCTATTTATACAGCTCTCTTTTCTTGCTTTCCTAGTTTAAATTTTTTTTTCCTATTCAATCATCTATTGATGTTTGTCTTTTCTTTCAGGAATGTTTGAACCAAAGACAACCTCCCCAATGAAGTATCAATACAAGGGGAATCCCCCCAGTTCAAAGGTGGGAAACAAGCACAGTGAGATAACAGATACCAATATCAAGAATGTAGATTGGAATGAATTCCTGACTCAGTGCTCCCAACCAGAAAATAGATCCGATGATTGCACCTCATTAGTCCTATCTGGGCTAGTGAATGCAGCCACACACCCAGTGGCTGTTTCATCTTCAGAATTGATCATCACCCTAGCTCATCACTACGATTTAGATAAGAGGGTGGTAGTAAACTCAGAGGATCAGGTGGTATTGGACATTAGGCCCGATGTCATTGAGGATGTTTTCCACCTTCACAAAGGCATAGACAAGTTCTATGACTTCTATATTGAAAAGGGGACTAGGTGGTTTGGTAACAGGGAGCAAGCCATACATGAGATGATGAATAAAGACTACCCCAAGCAGCCACTTCCTAAGAACAAATTGGACAAGATAGACCTCCAAAGAGGCTATATGAAGGATGACATCCATGCAGCTATAACATTGATAAGCTGGGTGTATGGGTTACCTCAATCCAATCAACTCGAACACTGGATGATCCTATTGATAGAAAGGATCTGAGAATGAAAGGAAAGATTCGACTGGGGCACTATTATTAGTCACAATCTGGATGAGTAATTGACAGTAGTAAGGCATAATCCCAAGTTTTACATGAGCACTTACGTGGTGTATCTACTAGCTACACGGACAGATTATCCTAGCCTCACCAAGAGGGGAAATCTAAATGATCCAAATGAATGGCCCCACCTTGTATACCCACAGCTGATAAAAGGAGCGAACATGCCAGGGGATTCCCCTGATTACAGGATAGTCAACGATGTATTCATATTTGTAGTCATCTGATCTATTGAAGGTGACTTTGCTAAAAGAATGTCAGAAGAAGCTTCTACTAAGGTAAGGGCCATTGGGGCCTATTTTATCTAGTTCAAGACATTCACATACTTTAGGATAGCCGTGTCAACCTTGCAACAAAAGAAGCTGCCCAGGTACCCATCTGATTGGATAATTATACTAGAGATGGCTAGACAGCTCGCAAATGCATATGAACATATAAAACACAAAAAGAAGCACGGTTGAGACTTTCCTATTTCTTTGGGACCATACACACTGCAAGACATGAAATTTTGCAAATCCTTTGCTTTTGAATGGGATGATTGTCCCTTGCAGCTCTATAAAATAGTGTGAGCCCATTTTGATCCCATAGGTACTTACAGCCACATTATTGGCAAATTCTACATACATGAGCCACACTTGGAGGATCACTGGATAAACTGCATAGACGATCATGAGGTTAGGATCTAGGATTATTGCAAAATGAATCTCGCTCTGGAAAAAGAGGTATTAAAGGTTCCTATTTCCTCAAAGGTTTGGGAATGTGATTCAGATGAGATCTTAGAGGACATTTACACAAAAGATAAGGTATATGACCGGTCAATCTTGAACGTAGAGGTAGACAAGGATGAAAATGATGACATGGACTTCCGGGTGAGGCATGTGATAAAGACCACCATAACTTGGATCAAGAAGCCACACAAAATGAGTCCAATCATGGTAAAAACATTGATGGAGCCCTAAATGAAAGTAGAAAAACAACGAGGGGAGAATTCAACATCTCCTAAGTACAAGAAAGCTCCCCCTTAGAAGCCAAGAACTGTGTATGGTCATGAATGACCTGAATATGGCTCTAATCCTAGGCCCAAGAAAACTAGAATGACAGGCTAGATTGACCCACCAGCAGGGTCGTCACAACCCATATCAGGTGAAGGCCCATCTACCTCTGGCCAATCTCCCCCCACCACTAAGAACAAAACATATAAGAGGAAGAAGAGTTCTGAATCTCCATGGTTGGAAATGGTACAAGAAGGGTCTAAGGAAGTAGAAGAAGATGAGCCCCTAGTTTGAAGAACAAGATTAGAAAAAAGGAGGGAAAAGGAAACTACCAAGAAACATAAAGAAGATCCCAAAGAACAGGATAATCCTTTGGATGGCTTAGGATCAGATGAGTTTATGCTTTCTGATTTTGAAGGACTTGAAGGCTTTTTGAATCACAGCTAAGATATAGACACTAGAGCTTCATTTCTTATTCAGCCCCAGGTAATCCTCTCTCAACCACCAGTCCAATTCACCAACCCTTCTATGAATGTCCCTGCTACATGAGTGAGCTCTAGTTCCACTCAAGAGCCTGAGGTTCAGGATAGTGGGATAGCCCAAGTTGTTACTACAGATCATATAGCAGGGAAAGTACCATTTTCCACTCCACCATCTCATGTCCCTACTCCACCATCTTATCTACCAACTCCAATTCCTACTCCACCATCATTAATTCCAACCCCAACACCTACTCCTACGCCAAATCTTCCCTACTCTACTACCATTCTCCCATCTCCCACTCTAGCCATATCAACACCTACTCCACCAACATCAATCCCTTCAACATGTGCCACCCAGGTTTCCAAATAAGTAGAGAGTACTAAAGATACATCTCCTTTCCAGACCACACTGGAGGCCATGACCGGTCTTAGGTCAAAGGTATCAACTGACACTTCTTCCGAAGAGGCCCCAAACAAAGAAGGGGGAAATGTGGTAAATGAACAAGGTGAGGTGGAGGGCAAGAAGGAAGAAGGGGAAATGGATGTGGATATAGAAGGGGAAAGAATGAAGGAAGGAGGGAGCGAATAGGAAAGAGGGCAGGAGAAGGAATCAGAGAGAGAAATAACGTCAAAAGTACAAAGCTTACTTCAATCCCCCAGGTTGTACCATATGAACCTTTAATTGTATCTAGAAAACCTACTTAGTTTACCAAGGAGATACAACCCAGGAAGAGAACTTACACCAATGAATTGGATGGAGAGGATACAAGTATGACCTCTGTGAGGCAAGCCTTCCACTAGGAAAAAATCAATGTACCTACAAGGACCATGTCATATGTGACTTAGGACACTGGGGGTCATTGGAAAGCCTAGATAGCTATCCCACCCCCAAGCACTTCTCATACAATAGGCTCATCAGAAGGCTATACATTTAGGGAGGTGAATTTGGGCGAACCTACCAGAGAAGGGGGCAAGACACTAGCAGCTTTAGGGTTGAAGCATGCTCTAGGGTTCATGAACAAGGATGAAGAGACCATAAAATCCCCGAAAGATCAATATGAAGCTCTAAAGGGGTACATTCAAAAGATGGTGGGTCCTATTGACCCAAATTGTTTAGAGGCTTCATTACAATCCATGCTTGATAAAAGGGCTACACCAAATTTGCCAGCAGGTTTGACTCCCTCTTTCATCCAGGCAAGAGCCTATTAGAGAAATGACTTCGAACAATTCAAAGAGAAGGCGGTTCCATTGGTATTTAGGCTATACCAGACCATATTAGTTGAATTTAATTCACTCATTGACCTGGTGGAAAATGATGGGTGTATAGATTTAGAGGTAATTAAAGGCAAGTAGCCCTCCAGGATTTAAAGATAATGCAAAAGCAACGCTTCCAAATTTTGGTAAAATTCTATGAAGATGAAGAATTGGACAAATTTAAGGCATGGACTAAACAAATGATCAAAATAATTAAGGGCTACAAGAAACACCAGGCCCTTATAGATGACAATCGAGAGGAGGTAATAAAATGGATCAAAGATATAGATACTTTCTTCATAGGGGTCAGCCTCAACATCTATCGGGATGAAAACAAACATGCTCTACATCCTTCCAAAGAGGTGGTCCAATAGTTCAAAAACATTCTGGCTGGAGTTAATACCAAGGAGTCCCCGCAACAACTATTTTACCTAAAATAGGAAATACAAAGAATGTCATAGCATGAAGAAGAGATCACGTTCTTCACTTCTGAATTAACTATCTTCAGAAAGAAGCAAGAATGAAGAGTCACCAAGATAAGAAGGAAAGAGATCAATTTTGAAGAAGTTCAGGAGATAGTGCAGAGGCTCCGGGCAGCTCACCTAGAGGTCTTTCCTGGATAAAGCTCCAAGGTCCAATTACCAAGTGGATGGGGCAAGATTTTCACACTTGTCTAAATTTCTACTGAGGTAGAGTTTTCAGCCTTTCGGCCTCCAACATTTCAGCCTTTCAGCCCCAAAAGCAAGGAGTATTTTTTTGGCCTTTCGACCTTCGAAGATTTCGGCCTTTTGGCCTCTTCAAGTTTTTTTAGCCTTTCGGCCCACGACAAGTCTAAAGTTTTGGGACCTCCAAGTTTGAAGATTTTGAGAAGCACTTGGGAAATTTTAAAGGCATTAAAGTTTCAGGGTAGAGGTCGGGGTCCAAAAACCTAGGGGTTTCTAGCGAGGCCACTTTTTCAAACACCAGTTAGACTCTAGATCAGATTAATGGACAAATTGAGTTCATTTTGGAAAGACTAAAGGTTTCCTATCAGTTCCCACTGCCAAAGAAAGCCCCAGATGAAGAATCCAAGAAGAACCACAAGAATTGAGAAGAAGACTCCAAGTTCACAGAAGAAGCTTACCTCCTTTTTCTTTCTCTTCTTGGCAAATTTTTCCATTTTTGCATGAGAAAAGGGATTGTAAATGGGTTGGAGAATCCATGGAGTTACATAGTATCAGTTAGCAGTAGTTTCCCTTCAGCAAAGTTCTAGTTTTAGCTTCTATTCTTTAGTTTAGACTCTCTGATGCCCTAACTCTAAAAATCAGAGTTGTAGATCAAAACTCTATATCTTGTAATCAAAAAGAAATGTAAACAGCCAACTTCTTAATACAATAAAGATCTACATTGGGTGCTTCATTCGTGGTGTGTGAATTACTACTATCTATGCGAATATATTGAATGTATGCTTTCATTATTCTTTATTTTCAGAGAGCCCTTTGTGTTGTTGTGTTTTGAATTCGTGCTACCTTTAGTTGGAGTTTGTTGTTGCATATCTACCTTGTTGTGATGAATGTGTGGAGGATGCTATCTTTGGGCTTAACGATAAATCTATCTCGTGGGTGCGCATGTCTTGGTGGTTCTGCGATTTGATAGATTTTGAATATTTTGTACAAGTAAAACATATCTTTTCTCTAAACGCTTGCATCTGTGGAGTAGTGAATTGTGATGTGTTCTGATTTATGCTTCTTGGTTGTTCCAAATTCCTCCTGCATTCAATTTGCAAGGAAGGGTTATTATCGGTTTATGTCCTTAAGATTTTACTTTTCTTTATAATTCGCTGCATTTCTTGTTACCCTGATCTCTTTAAATTCTGTCTTGAAATTCTGAAAATCGCTATCTTAAAAATACAAATTTTCATGTTATTTACCATACCCATACTTGTTAAAATGGAAAATACCAAAAAATGGAACTAACAGTATTTTATAGTTTGTTGTCTTGAACGTGCCAACAAAGGCCTCCTTGTGAACAATCACATTTATCTTCAACTGAGTAACCAAGCCGGTTGTGACCCGACCCCAGAGAACCTTGGGAATAACTCTGTTATTCTTTCAAGAGAGGAAATCAAATCTCAAGATCCTAGCAAGTTGGCTTGTGTCAAAACAACACTCAATAGAAGTGGTGCTAGAAGGAGGGCCTCAAGACTAAAAAACTGGATAATATTGGATCTTTCTCTCTAGAGAGATTCGAGCGTGTGCTTAGATAATCTTTGAAAAGAGGCAAGTTCCTTGAACTCACTCACCACCAAAGAGCTCGTAGTGACAAGTATAAAGAAAAAGATAAATCTTCTCATCATCTTGCCATACCTCAAAATCCTCTTCGACAGCAATCACACATCACTGCCCCAACTATTACCGCAACCATCAATCAAAATCAGAACTTGCCAAATCAATGTTTGCAACAACCTCGTCCAATGGCCTTTTTTTCTAATGCAACAAGATCACCTTTGAACTTTGTTGGGTAGCTCCATGAGTTACCTAAAAATCCGGAGAAGTTTTGTACATGATTCATATATGGCTAATCTAGGACAGTGGAAGAACACATCCACGCCTTCAAAGAAATTTGTAATCGTAAAGAGATTGCCTACCAAGACGTCGTTTGTCATCTATTCCCATACACTTTGGGAGATTTTGCATACAACTGGTACTTGAATTTTCCATGAGGGTCTATCTTAGTATGGAATGACTTAGAAACCAAATTCCTCAATCAGTTCAAATTATATATCGATCCTGCTGTGACACATCACCAGTTCATAACCATGAGAAAAGATCCTAAAGAGCCCATTGCTATGTTTAATCATCATTTTCACAAAATGCACCAAAAGATGGAAGCTCCTTACACTATACCAAATGAGGCCATCATACAAGTTTACTTGAAAGCTTTAGATCCATTCACCTCAATCTTTCTAAGAAAGCTTCCCCCGGCGGATAGAGATACAATTGAAAAGGTGTACAATGAAGCCGTCACTTTCACTCAGCAAATGGACCCACAAGAAGGAAGTTATGCGGCTGTGCCCATCATGAGTAATCTTGCTGTCCCACACCCATTTGCAGCAAACAATCAAGCTTTAGCCAGCTACCTACCTATGCTAAATCCTATACCGGCACAACCATGTACAACCATGCCTCCATCTATTACTTATCTAGGCTACAAAGCTCATAAAATGACATTCGTAGAACAGAGGGTTGTACCCCAAAATGAGCCTGATACTCTCATGTCTTTTGAGTTAGATGTCGTAAAGAAGACTTTATCACAGCTCACTAGCGAAGTTACCAGAATGAAGCTAAACCCACCCCAAAATCAAGGTGGATACCAATGAGCATCTGCTGGTCCAAATACATACCCTCAGAATCTAAATAGGGGTTTTAATGCTTATAGAAACAAAAACACATAGGAGAAACCATTTGGGCACCAAAGGCCAAACCGGCCATGGAACACTAGACCAAATAATGGCAGCATCATAGCAGACAATGCCAATACTTATGAGGCTTCAGAGGCCAATTTTGCTGGGGCTCCAATTAAGCACCAAGACAATAATGGATATGTGAACAACTCCCAAGACCACTACACCCAGAATCTAGAAGGGCCCCAAGTATAGTTCAATGCTATGGTATTCGATTCCTATGAGGATAGAAAGGAAGGAGGCCCATAAGCCTATACGAGAGAAGATGAATTTGTGTTCCCTTTTCAAGAGAAAATAAGCCTGAATATTCCAAGGTGCACACCTTCCAAAATGATCAGCGAAACTCATATAACCTTCAGAGTATAAAGGAATCCCTCACCGATGACATACCTCTAGGAAAGAAATTGACTCCACCAGATCCTTGGGCTAGTAAAAATCTCATACCTCCAAAGGGCCCAAATTCTCCCATACCTCCTATGACAAGTACATATGCTGGCTACCAAGGAACAACCTAGTTACAATAGATGAACTCAAGAAAACTAAGGCAAACATCTCTATGTTCAAACTATTGCAGGGCTGCCCATCTCAAAAGGAAGCCCTTTTAAGATCCTTGGATCATTCAAAACCTGGCCCGTCGACCAACAACACCAGGGAACCCACATCCAATTTCAACACATCTGAGGCATTCCCAGCAATATTCAGGGATAGGACGGAGGTCCCGCCGTTCCTACTCAGCCTACGGATGTTTGGAAAAAACCTACATAATTGCCTAATCGATTCAGGAGCCTCATGCAATGTTATGCCCCTATCAATTTGCCAAAAGTTGGGGATGGTTCCCCAAGTAATGAACTAGGTGGTCATACAATTAGACAAAACTAAGGTCAAAGTAATTGGTGTGCTCAAAGACTTACACATTCAACTAGTTGCGGATCCCTAGATACAAGAACGCATTGATATACACATAGTGGACATCCCTGAGACTTATGGGATGTTGCTAAATCAAGAATGGACTAAGTGCTTAAGAGGATGGCTCTCTATAGATTTCACCCAGCTCTGGCTACCTTGGAGAGGTTTGAACAACCAAATCAAGATAGATGCAAAGCCAAAGCTGAAGAGGATGATCATCGAATACAATGCCTTGAATGAAGTCTTGTTCACTCAAACCAATTTGGGCACTTATCGATTAGATGATGTTTTCATGTTTCAATTCTAAGAAGGTGAAGAGTCAAACCATAGTCCCGTACAAGGTCTCCTAGATCTGAAGATTGGTGATGACATCTTCCAAAGTTTCATCAATTGCACAATAGCTAGCCTATGACATCTGGTTCAAGACACAAATCCCAACATCTTATTGCTACCTGGATACTGCCAATTACATCAAGCTAGTCATTCTGAGTTTACATGCCCCAGTTCTCAAGAAGCACTATCATAAGTGTTGGCTCAAATTGCCTAACCAAATAAGCTACCAGAAGCACTGACTTTAAAAGAATATGTACTTGGGATAGAAGACAAGAGCAACGCCACACCAGATATGGATAGCCTAGTCCTTGCAAACAGTTTACCTCAAGATCAAGACAGTGGGTTAGATTCTAAAGATAGAATCCCTGCCCTGAGTATGCTTAGTGACTGGAGTACCTTGGATGATGGAGCGTGTCCCCCCTACAAGGGAATACTAGAAGATAAAGGTGATAAAGACAATAAACTCCCCAAACCTAGGCATACTCAATATGTAGGAGAATTAACTTCTTTTGATAGTGGTGGAGAACGAAACCAAAAACCAAGAACCAAGGGTTTTTTTAAGAAAAGCTCAACCAAACCCAGCCCTACTAAACCACCTCAGATATGGAAACTATGCTTCGACGGTTCCAAATGTAAACAAGGAGTAGGTGTGGGAATCAAGTTGATAAATCTGAGGGGTAAGTCTTTCTATGCTGCTTATAGATTACAATTTATTTGCACTAACAATGTTGCAGAATATGAAGCGCTGGTTCACGGACTTCTCCTAGCTCATGAGAAGGGAATCAAAATCTTGATGGTGGAAGGAGACTCACAATTGGTTGTCAAGAAAATCTGTAGTTAGTATACTTGCAATGATAAGAGACTCTCAGCTTACTAAAATAGGGCATGGGATCTAATCAACGACTTTGACACTTTCAACATCAAAACCCTCCCAAGAAGAAAGAATATTGTTGTTGATGCGTTGGCTATTTCAGCCAGCTCATTACATCCAAAGGAGAAATCCAAACTAAATAAATTCTTGATTGAACTTGTCACAACCCCAACCATTCCAAATAATGTCACTAACTTTCAAGTCTTCCAAGATGACAAGCATATCTTAGAGTTTATCATGTGCACTAGCGTGTTTAAAAAGCAGATCATAGACAAAGAGAAGAATGGTGAGGAAACAGTTGAACCTAAAGAGCCTAATGATCATGGCATCATAAACCTAAAGACCAACACCATACCTAAGGGAATGGTAGAGCTAGAGAGAATTTTTGACAGTGATAAGACTACCATAAGAAGATGCCCTAACATAACACCTGGTGGCAAAGAATGTAACACCTACAACCTAAGCACGGAAGAAGAACCAAGAGAAGTCCACATCAGAAAGGTGGGAACCAAAGAAGAAAATGAGAAAATGGTCCAGCTTCTCACTAAATATTGAGATGTCATAGCATGGAGTTATGAAGAATTAAAGACATATGACACCTTAGTCATAGTGCACAACATCCCTTTGAAGCTAGATTCTAAGCCTTTTAGAGAACGACAAAGACCTATGAATCCCACTATGGAGCCCTTAATCCAAAAGGAAGTCCAAAAGTTATGCAACACCAGGATCATCTTCCCAATTTGACATTCTACATGGGTCGCAAACCTAGTACCTATGAGGAAGAAGACTGGAGAAATCAGGCTATGCGTAGACTTTCGTAACCTCAACAAGTCCTCTCAAAAGGATAATTATCCACTCCCATCTCTAAATGAAGTGTTGCAGAAGTTTAATGGATCCCAAATGATGTCATTCCTAGATGGCTACTCTAGATACAATCAAGTGATGGTACAGGAAGAGGACAGGCTGAAAACAACATTTACCACTAAATGGGGAACTTTCACCTATTAACGGATGCCTTTCAGGCTGATTAATGCTAGAGCCACCTTCCAGAGAGCAATGGACATAGCTTTCAAAGGATTAGTTGGGAGGTGCATTATCATCTACATGGATGATCTCATAGTCTACTCAAAACTAAGAGCTGACCACATAAGCGACCTCAGAAAATGCCTCCAGAGGTGCAAAGAATTTGGGATCTCCCTCAACCCCAAGAAATGTGTGTTCGGGGTAACTGAAGGAAAGATCTTGGGGCATATCATCTCTGAAAAGGGGATATCCATTGACCCTGAAAGGGTGGAGGCAATCCTAAAATTGACACCACCTCATAGCCGCAAGGAACTAAAATATTTCTTCAGAAAGATCAACTTCGTCAGAAAGTTCATCAATGGCTTCACAAAAATAGTAAAACCATTGAATGACATGCTCAAGAAAGATGCCAAGATTGAATGGACTCTCCTAGCCAAGAAGTCTTTTGAAGAGATTAAGAATGCAATTTCCACGACACTAGTCCTAGCCAGTCCTGACTACACCATCCCTTTCAAGGTCTACTCTTTCACTTTAGAACACTCATGCGTAGGTATTCTCACACAGAAGAAGAATAGTGAAGATGAGAGGCCCATCGCCTTTATGAGTTTCCCTTTCAAAGATGCTGAGATCAGATACCCAAACCTAGATAAGTAGTCATTTTCTCTCATCAAGGTGGTGAAGCAATTCAGACATTATATTTTCAGAAGTAAAGTCATTGGGATAGTTCCAGATGCAACAATTAAATCCCTCCTGATGCAGAATGAGCTAGGAGAACAGAGAGGAAAATGGATGGCAATTCTCCAAGAGTTTGACTTAGAAATCCAACTAATGAAGTTGGTCAGGGGCCAGGGCTTGACAAAGCTGATCTCTGAGTTTGAAGAATGTCTGATCTACCAAACATACACCGACCAAGGCATGATCACGGATGTATGGTACCAAGACATAGTGTGTTATCCATTGCAGAATCACTACCCTAAAGAAATGAATGGCTCCCAGAGAAGATCTTTAAAGATCAAAAGTAGCTCTTACATGCTAAAGGGTGGACAAATCTACAAACGCAATTACGAGGGTTTGTACTTAAGGTGTTTGGATAGAATAGAGGCAAAACAAATACTGGTGGAAATTCATGACAAATACAGAATGAGACATGGATAAACGGAGGCCATTGCTCACCAAATCCTGAGAGCAGGGTATTTTTGGCTTACAATATTTAAAGATACTAGTGAGCACATGAGATCCTGCCACACTTTCTAAACTAGCACAACTCAAGAGAAATCCAGTGATGCCCTTACAACTAGTCTATAAGGTACTCCCATTTGCCCAATGGGGCTTGGATTTTGTTGGAGTGATTAACCCCCCTTCATCTATAGGACATAAGTTTATCTTGATAGCTACTGACTATTGTATGCATTGGATGGAGGTGCAAACATTGAATAATTGTACCACTAAGGTTGTGACCAAATTTGTGGAGGAGCACATCATAACTAGGTTTGGGATGCCATTCTATCTAGTATTTGACAATGCTCCCTCTTTTTCCTTAGCATCGCTCATGCAATGGGCCTTCGAAAACCAGGAAATCCTCAAGTTCTCTTACAATTAATATTCACAAGGCAATGGCGTAGCAGAGTCTACAAACAAAAATCTGACGACACTGATCAAACACCTCCTGGATGACAACCCCAGGGACTGGCACACGCAGCTGAAATATGCTTTATGGATTGATTATGTAAGGAACAAGAATGCCCTGGGGATGTCTCCATACCAATTAGTCCATGGCTTGCAACCGGTCTTTCCTATGAACCTAAAGGTCCCAATTTTGAGATTCATGGACCAATATGTAGGGGAAGAAGATCGGGTATAGGTCAGACTCATAAATCTCCTAAAACTAGAGGAGAAATAAACTTTGGCCCTGGAACATGTATCAAAGAATCAGGCTATAGTCAAAAGGTGGTTCGATAAGAGAGCTACCATCAAAGGCATGTCCTCATGTGGGATAAGGCAAAAGAAAAGCCAGGTAGCCACACCAAGTTCTAAAGACTGTGGACAGGCCCTTACCAAATATCTAAGATCCTGGGGGGAGAACACTTTTAGGATCAGCACATTGGACAGAGAGTTGACCCCATTGCCAGTCAATGGGAAATTCCTCAATCATTACTTTGGATCCTAAGTGAGACTGTCTTTCATCCCTTGTAGCATAGTCACTTTTGCATTTTTTCCCTTTTTCCTTGTTGTCCTCGCCATCAGTCCTTTCTTCCGCTCGTGTTTGTTCTTTTCTTTTGTCAGGGCTTGTTTTGGTTTCTTTGGGTCAGTGTGTTTTGGATCCAATCCAAGGTGTTCCACAAGAGGAGCAGAGGTATTTCTTAGTCAAATTTCTCCAAGGATACATGCAGCGTAAGTTTTAACACCTAAGGGCATTGGTTTCTAAGGGCATTGGTTTCTAGGGCATTTGTCAAAGTAGTGATGATTATCATTGACAAACAAGGAGTTTTAAGTTTGGTCATCCTGATCACAAGACACATTAAGGTACAACACCTAAGGGCATTGGTTTCTAGGGCATTTGTCAGTTGTAGCCAACCTGAGTGCATAGGTTCAGGTACCCACCGATCCCATAACCCAATTCTAAACTAAATGTGAAGGCAATAATGAAAGAAATAAGAGCCAAAAAAGGAAAGAAAAAGAAACACTCAAAAGAAAAGTGCCCCAAAGAGGTCATGAGTGAAAATTCTAGGCAACACCGCCTAATTTTTGCTCAGATCAGAGAAAAAAAGAAAAGAGGTTATGGACCTAAACGCATGGAACACACTAACGTCCAAGGCTTGATACATCTCCAAGAAAACAGAAGGAACAAAATGATTTTCCAAAAGATAGAGCTCTCACAAAGAAAGAAATTTATAGCCTAGCAGGCATAACGGACTTGGGTGATTATGAAAACCTCTACCGGGGCTATGGACACCCAGCTAGTAGTAGAGCAAGGTTATACTTAGGACTCGGGGAAAACTTTGTCGGGGCTATGAACGCCTGACTGGCAGCAAAGCTCTTTCCAGGAATCCCTGGTTTATTTGGCAAATGTTAGGAGTAGTTGGAAAGCGTCTTGGTTATCACAACCAAAGGTCAAGAAATGAACACACACAGGGAAACTAACAGAAGGACCTCAGATTGGAGGTCATTGAAGAATCATCGACTCCACCGCCTCTTGGTTCTATTCTACTACAAAGCTACTTTCCAGAAGAGTGTTGATGATAAAGAAATGCCTTGGTCATTCCTCCTTTTGTCAGGGATATTTGTTGTGGGTCTACAACACACACCCCATTTTTTGGTCCTCTGACCATGGAGACCCCCCCTTTTTGTCTTTTTTCCTTTTTTCATGTCTACCCCTTGTAGAAATCCAGTCAGCCACCGAAGAAAATTGCTGAAACCAAGTCAGAGGAAGGAAGAAGCCTTTTTCAGCCTTTCAGCCCTTTCGGAGGACTTAGGTACTTTGAAATGCTGAAATGGCTAAAAGGCTGATGACCTAGCCTTTTGGTGTTTTTGGACTACGAAAAACACTAAAAGGTAGAACACTTCTTTCTCCTCTGACATTTTCGGCCTTTTGGGGTTTGAAAGGCCCAAAGCCACTGACATCAGCTCGCGGGTTATAAATAGAAGAAGCCTTCATTTTTTAAATCACTTTTCATTTTTGCTTCTGCTTGCAATTTTGTCTACTCCTCCTCACTGACTACTTTAGGTTCAGGGCCGCCTGTTTTTCCTCCTGCTCCTAGTTCATTCAAGGTAGGTTCTTCTCGCTTACCTTCACTTCATGTTTTCGGGTCTAGGTCTAGGGTTTGTCTTTGCATCTAGTGCCTATCTATCCTAGGGCATTTTGTTTCTTTGTCTTGTCAGGCCTTTCTGCCTTCGTGCTTTGACAGGGACGTCCCTCCCTGTTAGACCTAGGTTTTCCTAGTTTCTTTTGTCTTAGGCCTAGGGTTTTGTTGTATCGTCGGTCATGGCCCTTGCCACAGGTTTTTGGCCTCTGAAAGGCCGAAAATGGATCTTCAAATATTTCTAAGTGTCATTTTGGACTTTTTGGCCTTTCGAACATCCTAAACGTCTAAAAGACTGAAAGTTCTGAAAAGGCCAAAAGTGAAGTTCCCAAAACCTTTTTTCAGAATTTTGGAGTTCCTCATCATTTTTAGACTTTCAGCGTTCGCAAGCAAACACCCCTCAGTTTCAGAGCCTGAAAGGTTTGAAAAACTTTGTCCTTCCAATAAACCTTTTCACACTTTCAAGATTTTTAGCCTCTGAACTAGTTTTCGATGTCTGAAACCCTGAAAGGCCCAAAAGTGCAAAAACTTACACTTAGTTGTTTATACAGCTCTCTTTTCTTGCTTTCCTAGTTTAATTTTTTTTTTTTTGTTCAATAAGATATTGATATTTGTCTTTTCTTGCAGGAATGACTGAACCAAAGACAACCTCCCCAATGAAGTATCAATACAAGGGGATTCCCCCTAGTTCAAAGGTGGGAAACAAGCACAGTGAGATAACAGATACCAATATCAGGAATGTAGATTGGAATGAATTCCTGACTTAGTGCTCCCAGCCAGCAAATAGATCTGATGATTGCACCTCATTAGTCCTATCTAGGCTAGTGAATGCAGCCGCACACCCAGTGGTTGTTTCATCTTCATAATTGATCCTCACTCTAGCTCATCACTATGATTCAGATAAGAGGGTGGTAGTAAACTCAGAGGATCAGGTGGTACTGGACATTAGGTCAGATGTCATTGAGGACATTTGCCACCTTCACAAAGGCATAGACAAGTTCTATGACTTCTATATTGAAAAGGGGACCAAGTGGTTTGGTAATAGGGAGCAAGCCATACACGAGATGATGAATAAAGACTACCTCAAGCAGTCACTTCCTGAGAACAAATTGGACAAGATAGACCTCCGAAGAGGCTGTATGAAGGATGACATCCAGGTAGCTATAACATTGATAAGTTGGTTGTATAGGTTACCTCAACCCACTCAACTCAAACACTGAATGATCCTATTGATAGAAAGGATTTGAGAACGAAAGGCAAGATTTGACTGGGGCACTATTATTAGTGACAATCTGGATGAGCAATTGATAGCAGTAAGGCATAATCCCAAGTTTTACATGAGCACTTACGTAGTGTATCTACTAGCTGCATGGGCAGATTATCCTGGCCTCACAAGGAGGGGAAGTCTAAATGATCCAAATGCATGGCCCCACCTTGTATACCCACAGTTGGTAAATGGAGAAAACATGCCAAAGGATTCCCCTGATTACAGGATAGTCAATGATGCATTCATATTCGCAGTCATCCGATCTATTGAAGGTGACTTTGCTAAAATAATGTCAGAAAAAGATGCTGCTAAGGTAAGGGCCATTGGGGCCTATTATATCTAGTTCAGGACATTCACATACATTAGGATAGTCGTGTCAACCTTGCAACCAAAGAAGATGCCCAGGTACCAATCTGATTGGATAATTATATGGAGATGGCTAGATAGCTCGCAGATGCATATGAACATATAAAACATAAAAAGAAGCATTTTTGGGACTTTCCTATTTCTTTGGGACCATACACACTGAAAGACATAAAATTTTGCAAATCCTTGGCTTTTGAATGGGATGATTGTCCCTTGCAGTTCTATAAATAGTGCGAGCCCATTTTGATCCCATAGGTACTTACAACCACATTATTGGCAAATTCTACATACATGAGCCACACTTGGAGGATCACTGGATAAACTACATAGATGATCATAAGGTCAGGATCCCGGATTATTGTAGAATGAACCTTGATTTTGAAAAAGAGGTATTAAAGGTTCCTATTTCCTCAAAGGTTTGGGAATGTGATTCAGATGAGGTCTTAGAGGACATTTACACAAAAGATAAGGTATATGACTGGTCGATCATGAACACAGAGGTGGACAAGGATGAAAATGATAAAATGGACTTCTAGGCAAGGCATGTGATACAAACCACCATAACTTGGATCAAGAAGCCACACAAAATGAGTCCAATCCTGGTAAAAACATTGATGGAGCCCTCAAGGAAAGTAGAAAAATAGCGAGGTGAGAATTCAACAACTCCTAAGTATAAGAAAGCTCCCCCTCAGAAGCCAAGACCGTGTATGGTCATGAATGACTAGTTGAATATGGCTCTAATCCTAGGCCCAAGAAAACTAGAATAACAGGCTAGATTGACCAACTAGCAGGGTCATCACAACCCCAATCAGGTGAAGGCCCATCTACCTCTGGCCAATCCCCCCCACCACTGAGAAGAAAACATATAAGAGGAAGAAGAGTTCTAAATCTCCGCAGTTGGAAACGGTACAAGAAGGGTCTAAGGAAGTAGAAGAAGATGAGCCCCTAGTTCAAAGAACGAGATTGCAAAAAAGGAGGGAAAAGGAAACTACCAAGAAACATAAAGAAGATCCCAAAGAATAGGATAATTATTTGGATGCCTTAGGATCATATGAGTTTATGCTTTCTGATTTTGAAGGAATTGAAGGCTTTTCAGATCACGACCAAGATATAGACACTGGAGCTCCATCGGTTTTTCAGCCCCAGGTAATCCTCACTCAACCACCGGTCTAATTCACCAACCCTTCAGTGAATGTCCCTACTACACGAGTGAGCTCTAGTTCTACTCAAGAGCCTAAGGTTCAGGATAGTGGGATAGCCCGAGTCCCTACTATAGATCATATAGCAGGGAAAGTACCATTTTCCACTCCACTATCTCATGTCCCTACTCCACCATCTTATCTACCACCTCCAATTCCTACTCCACCACCATTAATTCCAACCCCAACACCTAATCCTACGCCAAATCCGCCCTACTCTACTACCATTCTCCCATCTCCCACTCCAGCCATATCAACACCTACTCCACCAACATTAATCCCTTCAACATGTGCCACCTAGGTTTCCAAAGAAGCAGTGACTACTAAAGATACATCACCTTTCCAGACCACGCTGGAGGCCATGACTGGTCTTAGGTCAAAGGTATAAATTGACGCTTCCGCCAAAGAGGCCCCAGACAAAGAAGGTGGAAATGTGGTAAATGAACAAGGTGAGGTGGAGGGGGAGAAGGAAGAAGGGGAAATGGATGTGGATATATAAGGGGAAAGAATGAAGGAAGGAGGTAGCAAATAGGAAAGAGGGCAGGAGAAGGAATCAGAGAGAGAAATAACACTGGAAGTACAAAGCTTAACTTCAATCCTCCAGGTTGTACCATATGAACTTGTAATTTCATCTAGAAAACCTACTTGGTTTACCAAGGAGATACATCCCAGGAAGAGAGCTTACACCAATGAATTGGATGGAGAGGATACAAGTATGACCTCTGTGAGGCAAGCCTTCCACCAGGAAAAAATCAATGTACCTAGAAGGACCATGTCATATGTGACTCAAGACACTGGGGGTCATTGGAAAGCCCAGATAGCTATCCCACCCCCAAGCACTTCTCAGACAACAGGCTTGTCAAAAGGCTATACATTTAGGGAGGTGAATTTGGGCGAACCTACCAAAGAAGGGAGCAAGACACTAGCAGCTTTAGGGTTGAAGCATGCTCTAGGGTTCATGAATGAGGATGAAGAGACTATAAAATCCCTGACAGATCAAAATGAAGCTCTAAAGGGGTACATTCAAAAGATGGTGGGTCCTATTGACCCAAATTGTTCAGAGGCTTCATTACAAGCCATGCTTGATAAAAGGGCTACACCATATTTGCCAGCAGGTTTGACTCCCTCTTTCATCCAGGAAAGCACCAATTGGAGAAATGACTTTGAGCAATTCAGAGAGAAGGCGATTCCATTGGTAGTTAGGCCATACCAAACCATATTAGTTGAAGTTAATTCACTCATTGTCCTGGTGGAAAATGATGGGGATATAGATTCAGAGGTAATTAAGTGGCAAGCAGCCCTCCAGGATTTGGAGATAATCCAAAAGCAACGCTTCCAAATTTGGGTAAAAGTCTATGAAGGAAAAGAATTGGACAAATTTAAGGCATGGAATGAACAAATGACCAAAATAATTAAGGTCTACAAGAAACACCAGGCCCTTATAGATGACAAGCGAGAGGAGGTAATAAAATGGATCGAAGATATAGATACTTTCTTCACATGGGTTGGCCTCAACGTCTATCGAGATGAAAACAAACAGGCTCTATGTCCTTCCAAAGAGGTGGTCCAACAGTTCAAAAATGTTCAGACCAGAGTTAATACCAAGGAGGCCCTATAGTAACTATTTTACCTGAAAGAGGAAATACAAAGAATGTTAATACATGAAGAAGAGATCATGTTCTTCGCTTCTAAAATAACTATCTTCAGAAAGAAGCAAGAACGAAGGGTCACCAAGATAAGAATGAAAGACATCAATTTTGAAGAAGTTCAGGAGATAGTGCAGAGGCTACGGGAAGCTCACCCAAAGGTCTTTCCTAGATAAAGCTCCAAGGTCCAATTACCAAGTGGATGGGGAAAGATTTTCACACTTGGCTAAATTTCTACTAAGGTAGAGTTTTCGTCCTTTCGGCCTCCGACATTTCTGCCTTTCGACCCCAAAAGCAAGGAATATTTTTTCGGCCTTTCGACCTTCAAAGATTTTGGCCTTTCGGCCTCTTCAATTTTTTTCGGCCTTTCGGCCCACGACAAGTCTAAAGTTTTGGGACCTCCAAGTTTGAATATTTTTAGAAGCACTTAGGAAATTTTAAAGGCATTAAAGTTTCGGGGTAGAGATCAGGGTCTGAAAAATTGGGGGTTTCCAGCGAGGTCACTTATTGAAACACCAGTTAGACTCCAGATCAGATTAATGGACAACTTGAGTTCATTTTGGAAAGACTAAAGGTTTCCTATCAGTTCCCACTGCCAGAGGCAGTCCCAGATGAAGAATCCAAGAACCACAAGAATTGAGAAGAAGACTCCAAGTTTACAGAAGAAGCTTACCTCCTTTTTCTTTCTCTTCTTGGTGAATTTTTCCCTTTTTGCATGAGCAAAGGGATTGTAAATGGGTTGGAGAATCCATGCAAGTTACGTAGTATTAGTTAGTAGTAGTTTCCCTTCAGCAAAGTTCTAGTTTTAGCTTCTATTCTTTAGTTTAGACTCTCTGATGCCCTAACTCTGAAAATCAGAGTTGTAGATCAAAACTCTATATATTGTAATCAAAAAGCAATGTAAAATGCTGAATTCTTAATACAATAAATATCTACATTGGGTGCTTCATTTGTGGTGTGTGAATTACTGCTATCTATGCAAATTTATTGAATGTATGCTTGCATTATTCTTTATTTTTAGAGAGCCCTTTGTGTTGTTGTGTTTCAAATTCATGCTACCTGTAGTTGGATTTTTCTGTTGCATTTCTACCTTGTTGTGATGAATGTGTGGAAGATGCTATCTTTGGGCTTAATGATAAATCCATCTTGTGGGTGCGCACGTCTTGGTGGTTTTTTGATTTGATAGATTTTGAATATTTCGTACGAGTAAAACATATATTTTCTCTAAACGCTTGCATCTATGGAGTAGTGAATCGTGACATGGTCTTATTTATGCTTCATGGGTTGTTCCAAATTCCTCTAGCATTCAATTCACAAGGAAGGGTTTGCAGCGGTTTATGTCCTTAAGATTTTACTTTTCTTTATAATTCGCTGCATTTCTTGTTACCCTCATCTCTTTAAATTTTGTCTTGAAATTATGAAAATCGCTATCTTAAAAATACAAAGTTGCATGTTATTTACCATACCCATACTTGTTCAAATGAAAAATACCAGAAAAAGGAACTAACAGTATTTTGCAGTTTGTTGTCTTGAATGTACCAGCAAAGGCCTCCTCGTGAACAATCACATTTATCTTCAACTGAGTAACCAACCCGGTTGTGACCCGACCTTGGAGAACCTTGGGAATAACTTTGTTATTCTTTCAAGAGAGGAAATTGAATCTCAAGATCCTAGCAAGTTGGGTTGTGTCAAAACAACGCTCAACAAGTTCTTTACTCACTGAAACTGCGTTAAGGAATTTAATTCTCACTGAAAGAAACCCTAAACTAGTTAAACCCTCCGCCTTACAGAGTGATGGATTGAGTTTTCCTTAACAACCAATCCAAGTGAATATAAGAACTAAAATAAATATATTCCTCATTAAGATATCACAAATAATAAGAATTATAGACATATATTGATACTAAAACATTTGAAACATTTAAAATCAGAGCCAAAGAGACCACTAATAGTCTTAATCCAATATAAAGATCTTACAAGCATTCTTGGCATCAAAATCACATCCGTACAAATGACCCAGAAAACCCTAAATATACCAATTGGACACCACAAGTTTGGACCAGCTTAGGGCAGAAAGAAACCCTAAAACACAACCACAAAAACTTGGGAAACAAGCCAACATTAAGGCAGAATAGACAGGGAGCAAACTAAAGTCACAAAATATCTTCAAAATCTAAACAAAACCCAAAGTCACCACCATTCGACATTTATGAAGCCACAGTCATAAAAAAACTATCCCTTCAGCACCCTACAACTACATAAATTTGACCAAAAGATCAAGTCGATCCATCTACCTTTTTGCAACTTGGAATGCGATGCCATGGCCAAAAAACCCTTTGGAAACATTTAAATATTCAAAAATCTATTTCAACTATCACACCTAGCGCAAAAAACACCATCATGACCTAGATTTAATCCTGAATTCAACTTTAAAACATGGCCATCAATCTCCTTTTAAAACACCCACGAGCTCAAGACACCTAGCAATTCCACGTAATACTTTGGTCCCACTTGACCTTCTCATCAAATTAGACACGCGTCACCCAGGCATAATTCTTCAAAGGATATCCAATGAGCAACTTTGGATCACACGTGATCAAAATTGACTTGCTTTATCTTTATCGCCTTTTGAAAACTTGGACCTACGATTTGATCATGACAGGTGTTGCCAAAGCATGATTTTGCAATGAATAAACAACACTCATCTTCTATTCAAGGAATCACTCACACCATTAGGTAAAAAAAAACCAATCAACACTTATCTTTACTACAGTCTTGACCATGTCCCACCATGTGGTATGTGGTGCAAAGGCGTGAACCCATGATGAATACCTTTCATGCTTCTTTGCATAGCAGTATCATGCCAACAATCGGATCAAATTAGATCTAATCCCCATGTTAACTTCCCTTGGCTCTGCCACTTTCCACATGTCTCACATGCACAATTCCATGAAGGATATCCTCCTTGCACCTTTTGATCAAGGCATTACGCCTGTCATTGGATCAAATCTTATTTGTTAGAACTTTATCTTATCAGTAGGACTTGAAAACACCAGCCCCACAATCAGAATATGGATAGGTGTCAACAAAGCATGATTTCTCAATGAGTAAACAATGTGCATCATCTAATCACAGGATTACGCATGTCATTGGATTAAATTTAACTTGCATGACATCTTGTGAAGCAATAAAAACACCACAGGGACATTCACACTTAGGAAAAATTAATACATACCCAGCTAGGACTTATGAAATAATAAGAGATGACCCCTCATCAATGAATTAAATCACATGTGTTAAAGAACTAAAGACCCAAAAAGATAATGTGAAATTAGAATAGGCACAAAAGACCTAGGGTTTAGAAACCATGGATGCTAGGGTTTAAGGAAATTTGTAGTTAGGTCCTAAGAACATGGCATAGATACAATAGAAAAAGGCAGGAACAACACCAAGGAAACCAAAAATTTGCAGTCCTAACAGTGACTCTGACTGAGGAAGGTTTAATTCAAGATCAACACTAGAACACCAGCACTATGGGACGCGGACCAAGACATGTATAAAACCCCTAAAACTATACATCCAACTCCACCAACTGTAACATTCTATTCTGCATTGGCTCTATTACTTCTATGTCTTCATCTTGGATAAAATTATAGACTGGAAATAAATTATTCAATGGTAATCCTTCATGTGATCCATAAACCATCTCAAAAGGTGATACACCTATAGCTCTTTTTACTGTTATCCTATCAGCCCACAAATATAACTTAAGCTTTGAATTTTAAGACTTTTTGTTCTTCTCTAATGTCTTCTTGATAATCTTCATAATTCTCTTGTTATTGGATTCTGCCTATCCATCCCCCTATGGATGATATGGTGAAGAATATGAAACCATTATACCATACTGATCACAAAACTCCTTAAATTCTTTGAACCTAAATCACATAGCATTATCCATAACTAGCTTGTTTGGCACACCAAACCTGGTTAATATGTTATCCATTAGGAAATCAATGACCACCCTATTGGTTTCCCTCTTGGTTGGTATAGCCTCAACCTATTTTGTGAAATAATCGGTGGCAACAAGGATCCAACTATGACCCCCACTGGATTTTTATGAAAACTCTCCAATAAAATTAATGCCCCATTAGGCAAAAGGAATCTCAACTAAAATTGGATTCAAAGGCAAAGCCCCTGAATACATCAACTTGTTTGAGAACCTCTGACAAGCCTCACACTTCTGCACAAACTGATGTGTGCCCCTGAACAAACAAGGCCAATAGAAACCAACTCTAAGTATCTTATGTGCAATTATCTTTTCTGAATAGTGCCCTCCACATACACCACTATGTGTTTCTTTTAATAATTTCTCATACTGAGCTCTATCTAAACAAAACAAGAGAACTCCATCTCTGTTTTTCCAATATAAATCTCCCTGAATTAACACATATTTATGAGCCTGAAGTCTGAGAGTCCTCATATGATTTTTTGTCATATTCTCAAGACATTTGGTTTTATTCAAAAAATATACTATGTTAGTATACCATGGTTGCATCTCAATGCTAGTATGCATTTCATATGTTTGCACATTATTTACTTGGGTAAGCTCCATATCTGTATATGTCATGAGCTTTGCTAACCCCAAGCCTCTAACCAATTTAGTAATCCGGATCACCAAATTAAATTCTTGTATTCTATTGATCCACCTACACCTTTTACCAGTAATCTCATTTTGTGAAAGAATATCCTTAATAGTAGCATGAGGTACATAAGAAACTACCTTGACACCTACTAAATAAGACCTAAAATCCTCAACTTCCTTAACCAAGGCATAATATTTTTTTATCCATAATTTCATAATTTAATTCTACTACCTACAAAGACTTGCTAAAAAATGCAATAGGATGTTCAAATCCTTCTTTGTCCTTCTGTAATAGCACTGCAACGATGGTATGGAATGAAGCAAATGAGAAAAGAGAAAACAAAAATTCATAGTTAGGGGATTTCAAAATTGGTGCTTCCTAAATAGCCAACTTAATCCTATCAAAATCTCATTGAGTTTCTTCATCCCAACCATACTTAAAACCTTTCTTCAGCAACTTGACAATAGGTTTTATAATTTCTGCAAAATTTACAATAAAACTTATTACAAAATTTATCTTTCCTAGGAAAGATTGTACACCCTTGATGTTCTTAGGAGGAGTCAACTTACTAATAGCTTCAATCCTCTCTAGATCAATTCTCACTCCTTTAGACACTATATGCCCTAGCTAATTTCCTTCTGAAATAGAAAAGTGTCACTTCTTTGAATTAAGAGATATTCAAAACTCCAAAGCCTTACCAAAAATTTTCTCGAAATGCCTACAATGATCCTCAACTTTCTTTGAATATGTAGTGAGATCATTCTGATAGACAACCAAATTACATTTATGAACTCCTTGAAAGAAACATCCACTGGTCTTTGAAAAGTGGCCCCTGCATTCATGAGACCAAAAGGCATTCTTACATAAACATATGTACCCCATGGGGTAGTAAAATCTATCTTGAACTACTTTGATTCATTAACCAAATCTTGATTGTAACCTGAAAACCTATCCATCATGGACAAAATGTCACATCCTATAGCTCTTTGCAGCATAGCCTCCATATTAGGAAAGGAATAATTATCCTTGAGTGATGCTACATTTAGGTTCCTAAAGTCAACACAAAGCCAGATGTCTCCATTTTTTTTTCTGACTATAACAAGATTTGACACCCAGGATGAATGTCTTATTGGTTTTATAATTTGAGCCTTCCCGAGTTTCATTAACTCTTCTTGCATTTTTGATGCTAATAATGAATTTATTGGTCTTTGCTTCTATCTAAAGGGTTTCACACCAGGATTTAGAGGAATCTCATGCTGAAACAAGTCCTCTCTATAGGCCTTAAGATCCTCATATGACCAAGCAAAAACATGCTTGTATTTCTTCAATAAATTGATCATATTTGCTTTGATATGAGTGGATAAGTTATTCCCTATGTATACCATTTTAGGGAGTACCTTTGACCCTAAATTTATCCCCTGAACACTCTCCATTTTAACATCAGACCTCTTAAATAAGTCACTATCATTATCACTGAAGATGAACTCAAGTTGAACCAAACTCTTAGGTATCACATTTGTTGGCAACTGAACTACCTCAACCCCAAAAATAATTTTCTTATCATCTATGATTTCAAATAGAACATTACAATCAATTCTCTAGCCCTCATAACCATCCATACATTCAATGAACCTGAGAACATCACTATCATCCTCAAAGAATTGCCAATTACATACATTGTTAGGAATAGTAGGCATGATCTTAGTTTCAATGGTACAGATCCCAACCAAAGTTATATCATCATTTTTATGGCTACACTTGCTAGGAAATCAGCCATAATGTTCTTTGATCTTTCTACGCATTCAATTGAGAAAGCATAAAAAACTCTATCTTATCCCAAACTACATGCTTGTATAATTTTAATATATCATTTTTAACAACATACATGGATCTAATTTGGGAAACTGCTAACTCTGAGTCCCCAAATACTCTTAACAAATTTATCCCATGTTTTATTGTAACCTCTAGGCCTAACAACAATGCTTCATATTCTGCAGTGCTATTTGTACATTGTAAAGCTAAGAGGAAAGAATACTTGAAAGTTATACCTGATGGGGAAATAAAAACTACACCAGCTCTAGATCCTTCCTTGGAGCATCCACCATAAAATTAAATTTTCCATATCTCATCATGATGTGACTATGACTCCCCCATAATTGGGTCCTCATTCTCAACTTCGGGCCTATCTTGCTCAATCCTAAATTTTCCATGTTAATATTCATGAAACAATTCAACACCCTTGGATCCCTTCTCTCAAATATGACTTGAGCACATGGCTCTCTATATAATTTAACATCACTCCCATTGATAGGGATAGTAGCATAAGATAGGTCCAACTACAGATGTCCTCCAACAGCTATTTTCCATTGTCTATATAACAACATACCATAATGAGGTTGTGTATCAACCACAACAACATCCATTTTGAAAATAGCCTTAGGAAAAGCAACAATATTGACCTCAATACCCTTTAAGGTTCCCACCATAGGTACCTCTGTATTATCCATAGAAAACATCTTCCAAAATATGTATCAACCCTTAAGCCCAACTCCTTCATAACACCATAAGGCATTACATTTGCTGCAACACTTGAATCTATCATAATTTTTTTTATTAATAGGTCATTTATCAGAAAAGTCACATAAAAAGGATCTACTTGAGAAGGCTCCTGAGTAATTATGTTCCCTACATAAATTCTAGGAGCTTCCTTCTCCTCATCATCTCCTTTTTTCTTGAGGGTCTTTGTAACAGGAAAAACATCATCGGGTATACTTTTGAGTAAACAAAAAGCAACCTCTCTATGCTCCTTTATCTTCAACATTTCCATCAAAGGTAATGACACCTTTATCTTAGATAATGTATGCTTCATGTCAAAAGCTGGAAAACTAAGGACATCCTCACTAAAATATTTACCCTTGCTCTCCTTGAATTTCCCTATTCTTTGCTCAGTAATGGGGGTACTTTTTCTTGGATCCAAAATATTATCTTTGTTTTGAATTGAGGGTTTAGGAGAACCCTCTTTTATAAACAATGAACCAAGATTTCCCTGATCCCTATCTACTTTCTTATTTCTTAAATTGTAAGTGCTCCTGGCTTGAGCAATTGCAACAACAATGAGAGATCTCACCTCTTCATCACTAGGACTTCTTAATTGAACATGTCCATCATTTGCATTAGTAAAATTGATAGTATGATGCATAACATCATATGGTTTATCACTCTCTTCTCTAGCATATGTCATGAACATATTGATTTTAGGACCCTCCTCCCCCTGATCTCCTTATTCATCCTCATTCTCAGTTGATCTTGCTAAATCTTGTGCAACATCACATTCGAGAGGAGAATATGGCATATTGCAAGACATACACCAAGAAATGTTCTCTACATTATGTACATTGTTCCTCTTCAATGGGTTAGGAGTTTCTCTATTGTTCATACCACTTGTTCCTTATAGTACATGTTTTCCATCCCTCCAATTTGTCTTATAGGGCATGTCCTGCAATCTATAAGGCTTATCAGACCTCTAAAAATGTTGTCTGATATTCTGAAAGCCCCTTTCATTCTTGTCCACCTTAGCAGTAAGGTCTTTGATTGTAGTAACCAGTTTTTCAACTCTATCAACTTTATTTTCTTCCTTGGGAAATCTATTAGGTTGACCCTTAGGATCTTTCCATAACCTACCATCATCTCTCTTCCCAATTTTACCTGAAGCCCTTCTATTAATTTCTATATTAAGTGCCATCTTGTATGCATCCCTCAAAGTACTAGGATTTTTATCTCTTACATAGGAAATATTTTCATCTAGTGCATTGCAATATGTAGTAAGACACACATTTTCATCTAACCTCAGCACTTGGAAGAGTCTATGCATAGCATTTTGAAATATGATATTGAATTCAGGTACGTTCTCATTTTGAAAATTCTTGATGTTATTGAATTCATCCAACATAAAACTGGAGTTCACCTTGTCACCATATTTTTCTTTAAAAAATTTTGTAAACTCATCCCATGAATTAATACTACCATTATCTAATCCACGGTATCAATCTCTGGCATCTTCAATTAAGGATTGCACAAATAGATTCATCACAATATCCTCATGCTCTATTTAATAATCATTCATCTTATTAGAGAAAGCCTTTAGATACTCTTCACTAGTTATTACAGTGTTCCCACTAAACTTAGGGATTCTATCCCTTATTTCATTTGGGAAGATATTTGGTTGGCCTGGAATATGATTAAAAAATAATTTCTTATATGTCTCCAAATGCATGGGTCTTCTCTAAAAATTGCCCTCAATATTTTGGCCACTTGTACCAACACCTTGGTTTTGATTTGCAGTACCATGAAATGAACTAGATCCCAGGACTTTAGTACTAAATTTTGTTTTCTGCACCTTAGGACCTAATTCAATGATACCTTGAGTATTAGCAGTAGTATTCACTGCCTTAAGATTTATAGCAGACTACAAAAAGGAAATTTTCTTCTTCATTTCTACAGTAGTAACATCTAACTTTGTTTTTTCTATCTGTTTAGCAATATCATATTTTCCTCTCCTAGCTCTTTCTAATTCTATGTCAAGTAAAGAAATGCCCTAAGATGCCTTCACTGCATCTTTGGGCTCATCAATCTGTATACAAGTAACCTTCTGTTTACCTTTTTCTAATATAGGGTTGCTTGAACTAAATGAAGGAGGATCTTGTAAGGAGGCCTGAGCCCTTGAAGGCCTTTCATTCTCCCAATCCACAACTTGTCTGATCATAGGATCCTGCTCCACATGACATTTCTTTAAATAACTCTCCTTCATAATACACTCCCTCCTCAAGGCATCCAAATCACCAAAGATCTCTTTATTCAAACCCTTATAGCCTTGATCTAAGCCTTGATTCATGAACTTAAGTTGAGCCAACCTTCTTTGCAAGTTCTCATTTTCAACCACAACTTCCATGACCTCTTCCTCTTTATCCTTTTCCATTCTTTGCCTTAAAATAATTTGATCATGTATTTCTCTTCTTAAGGCATCATTATTTCCAAAATTTTCATCGAGATTAGGTAATGTAATATCAGAATTTGTAGAATCCTCAAGGTTTATAAGATCTAAATCCCTTTGATTTATAGCTTTCTCATAAGGATCATCTTGCAAAAAAGGGTTATTCCTTATATCCTGGGAAGAACTATCCAAATTTGAAATATTTCTAGGTCGAGAATCCCTATTGCTTTTCTTTTCATTATCCACTCTATAATGAACCTGGGTTACACCCTTCTGCTGAGATACATCTTCTTGGACATGAGTATCAAATATGTTGTCAAAAAATCCTAAACCATCTGATTTGGTACTTACAGAAGAAGGAGCATTCCCCTCTGGGACAACACCCAAGGGCTGACGTACAACTAAAACCTTAGGATTCCAAGAACTTGCACTACTATAATCTGTCCTTTTTGACCAATTTCTTCTAGGAGACTTTGGGAGCCCACCCTCCAATTAAAATTCTGGGTGTTCCTTCATATATGCTCTGGTGTTTCTCATGTTGTTAATATCTTGAACAAACAAGACCTAAAACAAAATTATGATTTCAACTAAAACACTAGCCAACCAAACTCGGAGTTGCCACCCCAACCAACTTGGGTAATTAAAAATATGTAACTTGAACCATAAATTTTGAAAATATTAAAGAAACTATGAAATGAACTTATCTCTTAGTTCCCCAACGGAGTTGCCAATTCTGTTGGTTCTTTTTCTTTCTGGTATTTTTAATACCTACGACTTAGGTATATTCCTCTATAGGCCCAAACACTAATTCAACAAGGAAAATAAACAAAGTTCAACAAGTTCATTGAACCTTCTACACTTCAAGCTCCACAGAATCAGGTGGGTATTACCTATCTTCTGCCTTCAATATTCAAATAGTACTACAAACTGGCAGGTATAATGGATGCAACATAAAAGATGTAAATGGTAACACATTTTATAAAGATTGATGAGAACCACACATTCTAAACCCGGACCACTGCCCTATCCAGTGGGTATGGAGTCACTCTAAATAAAAATACTCTTACATACAACATACATCAAATGCAAAACTTGCGAATGATCTCTGAACATTGACTATGCCTTACATAATCAATTCACACTTCTTGGAAGAAAATGTAATTATCCAATTCATTACAGTTCTTTACTCACTAAAACTACCTTAAGGAATTCAATTCTCTCTAAAAGAAACCCTAAACTAGTTAGACCCTCTGCCTTACAAAGTGATGGATTGAGATGTCCTTAACAACCAATCCAAATGAATACAAGAATTGAAATAAATAAATTACTCATTAAGATCTCACAAATAACAGGAATTACATACATATATTGATACTAAAACATTTGAAACATTTAAAATTAGAGCCAAAGAGACCACTGATAGTCTTACTCCATTATAAAGAGCTTACAAGCCTTTGTTGGAATAATGGAAGGGTGTGTACTAAGAGGGGAGGGGTGAATCAGTACCCTTAAAACTTTTACGAATTAAACCTTAGTACTCATTACTTGCATAACCGACCATTGTAGCTTTTCTAATTCATGCATGAAATATCATAGCATAAATGTAAATGCATGTAAACAAACATTGAAACATTCATGAAACTCATTTACACATGACACAAGTATTTGATAACGCAGAAAACCTTGTTAGAAGGTAAAAACTGCGGTGGGGATGAAACCCACAAAGCTTCACTATCTGCATAATGGAAAGTGCTTGTTAGGGCTACAAGTTGTGATCACTTTTGATGATCTTACCCTATTAGGAGTAACATGTCAGACATTTTAAGTCTACTCGGTTAAGAGATTTTAGCAACAATGTATGTGTGCACTTGGTTAAGAGATTTACAAAAAAGAATGTTAAGTCCACCTTGTGAAAGGATTTTGTTGTTTGCTACAATTGTAAGAGAGTAACAAAATATATGACCTGATTGATGCAATCTCAAATTCTTTATTACAGATCCATTAAGTTAACAATATATATATATATATATATATATATATATATATCACCTATTTTGATGGATAATACTTTTGTTCTTCTCAGTAGCCTTGAATGTAGTTCTTCATAGCTAAATTCTTCTTTATCTGTCCTTGTGCATGAAAATCTCTGTCCTTTTTAGAATGAATTTAGAATAACTGAGGGGGGGGGTTTGAATCAATTATCCTCAGCTCTAGATGTACCAATTGAAACTTTATAGCACTTTAAACAACTCAGATCTGCTCGACATCAATAGCATAAGTCAACAACATAAATATGTAGTTTACTGTTCAAATGTAATCAGCTTGCAGTAACTTAACATTAAAACACAACATAAACATTCACACAAGTTGACACCAGTATTTAACGTGGAAACCCAATTTGGGAAAAACCACCAATAACATGCTATCAAGTTTTCACTCTTCTGAAGTGAGCTCTTCTAGGAGCCAACCCTATTAAAGGTTATAAAACACATTGCTAAATGTAACCTGGTTAAAGGATTTAATCATCCTGTCAAGAGTCACCTTGTTAGAGGACTTAGAAAATTCCACCTGAATGTCACCTTGCTCAAAGGATTTATACAATAATTGTTAGGTCAACCTGGTTAAAGGATTTTGACTGATACAATACTTAGAAAGTAATCATCAGGTGTGATTTGATACATAAAACTTACTTTTCAAATCCAGATCCAATTCAACTCTAATGCTAATTCACTGCGTGGCCTCCATTCTCATTTCAATCTTCATATCTTCTTGGGAATCCATCAAGCAATCACTTATGCAACTCTTTTCTTTTCTTCTCAGCCTTCTCTACTAGATCATGCCAATCAGTCAATTAACTATGCAATCCTCTTGCATAAACATCATCCATAACATGAATAACCCCTTGAGGTTATCTTATACCTCTTCATCTAGGTCAAAATAAGTCTTTACTACTTAATCAAGATCGTAGATCTTAGGTTAGGTCAGATCCAACAGATCTTTCCATCATTACATTTAATTTACTTCTCCAAAGCAATCACAAATTAAATCTTTGATCCATGCATTAATTACAGTTACCAGTGCATTTAAATAGTGTGGACCAATCATGCTTATCCTTAATTAACTTTACATATCCCAATAAAATCAACTATGTCGGTCAGAGATCTCAAATCTCAACAATTACCAAAATACTACTGCTCGGCCAACATTGTGTCCTTCCACTTGGTCATCACTATTTTCACTCGGCAATTTACTGGTGCTCGGTCGACACTAGAAATTATGCTCGACATACACTGGTGCTCGGTCGACATAAACTTCACTCAACATAAACTGTTCTCAGTAAACTGTCATTGTAACTTAGTGTTATAGATAAACAACACATTACTTTGCCAATGTGCCAACTGATCAAGTACCCTTGTAATTTCTCAAAACTCAACCATTTCACTTGGTCTTCTTGTTAATTCTTCTTCATCAATCAATAGATGTGGTACTCAAACATATAGCAATGGTCTTACCAGTTAAGGTTTGACATCAATGACAAAACAACAATTTTTCCCATTGTAGCTTTCCAACAATCTCCCTCTTTGGCATTGATGGCAACACTAAACAATAATTTTACAAACATAGTTACCATACAATCCAAAAAGTCTACATGTGTTCCTTGATATGAACAAATCTTCATTAATGTCTTTAGTTTCATTCTGATTCTCATCTTGTATAACATTTCTCCCTCTGTGTCTGTAATCAAACTGAAATCTTTCTATCTCTATTCATCTATAGACTCCCTCTTTTAGTAAACTCTCCCTTTATCTCTAAGTATAGTACACTCTCCCTTTTTTAGTAATCTCTCCCTTTATCTCTAAGTATAGTAAACTCTCCCTCTTTGACAACAATGCCAAAGACGTTGACATCTTCATCATGCAGATTCTTCTATTCTAACTCAGTATTATGTTGTTCATTTCATCTTGCTTATGACTGATCCTCTTTTCTATTCAAGTCTTACTTTCATAGCTTTAGGCAGCTTCTAAAGTGTGATTTCCTGTGCATCAATGTGTCAAATATTCTGAATATAACATTTGATGCAACAGTTTCATTCTAAACTAATTAGCCTCAGTTAGGGGAATCACCCCTAATTTTCCTCATAGATAATCATGAGCATCCTTGGGTAGTGCCTTTGTAAATATGTCTACTAACTGTTCCTTAGTATTCACATATTCCAGTCACACTTCCTTGTTCTGAACTAGCTCCCTCAAGTAATGATACTTGATAGTTATATGCTTTGTTTTAGAGTGCATCAAAGGGTTCTTACAAATATTAATGGCACTCGTGTTATCACAATATATGACTATTGGTTCTCTGATCTTCTCTTTCATACCTTTCAGTAGTATCTTCAACCACACAATATTAGAACAATTAACTATTTCTGCCACATATTCGGCTTCAACTGTAGATTGTGAGGTGCAATTTTGTTTCTTTCTTGTCCATGAAACCAATCTCTTTCCCAAAAGAAATGCTCCACTTGTGGTGCTTTTCCTGTCATCCACATTTCCAACCCAATCAGATTCAATGTAAACTCTAAGCTCAAACTTATCATTCTTCTTTTAATATAGACCATATTCATCTGTTCCTTTAAAATATCTCATAATTCTTTTTACTGCCATCATATGAGTTTCCTTGGGATTGGCAAAAAATCTTGCAATAATTCCAATAGCCAGAGCAATATCAGGTCTGTTGTGTACAACATATTGTAGTTTTCCAATCATTGACATGTAAAGGGTTTGATTCACTTCTTTTGTATCATCATTTTTAGTTAACTTTTGTACAGTAGCCATGGATGTACTCACTGGTTTTGAGTCTTCCATTCCAAAGTTTTTAGTATCTCCTTGACATATTTTGATTGGGTAATATAGATGCCATTCTTCATCTGATATATTTATAAGCCAACAAAGAATTTGATTTCTCCAAACATAGACATCTCAAATTTAGTTTGCATCTCTTTTGCAAATTTTTGGCATAACACATCTTGTCCACCAAATATAATGTCATCAACGAAAAGTTTAGCTAATAAATTACCTTTGCTTTGCTCTGTCTTCAAATACAGATTGTTGTTGTCATTGGTTCTTGCAAATCCAATCTTTATCAAGTAATTGTGCAATCTCTCATACCATGCTCTTGGTGCTTGCTTCAATCCATATAGTGCCTTGTGTAGTTTGCAAACCATGTTCCTCTTACTTGGGTCAAAAATCCATCAGCTTGTTCAATGTACACTTCTTCTTCTATTATTCCATTCAGGAATGCTCACTTCACATCCATCTGATAAAATTTAAAACCTTTGTAGGCTGCATATGCAAGTAAGGTTCTGACTCCTTCCAACCGACTCCTTCCAACCTTACAACTGGGGCAAATGTTTCTCCATAATCAATTCCTTCCTCTTGTGCATAACCCTTTCATACCAGTCTAGCTTTATTCCTTGTTACTTCTCCATGTTCATTCAACTTATTTCTGAATACCCACTTAGTACTAATTACATTTTTGTCATTCAGCCTAGGTAAAAGTGTCCAAGTCTTATTATTCTCAATATGTTCAATTTCTTCATTCATGGCTTGTATCCAATCTTCATTTTCTAAAGCATCTTTTACTGTTTTAGGCTCAAAATCACATAACAAGCATGTACCGTCTCTCAACTTACTTCTTATCATAACTGCAGAATCCTTCGATCCTATGATTTGATCAAGTTTGTGGTGCCTCCTCACATACTTTTCTAGAGTAGGTTCTTGTCTTGCTTCAGATTCATTATTCTCGTTCAATTCCAGTTGATTCTGTGACTCGGCATCTCCATCAGATAACTCGGCAATTACCTCCTATTGCCCGACAACCTCATTCTGTGACTCGACAGGTGCTAGTTGTTTCTCGACAACCTCATTCTTAGGTTTAGGTAATACATTAGAATCTTCCTCATCCAGATAGACAAATGATTTGTAACTTTTAGGTTCCTATGTGCTTTCAGCTTTATTTCTTTCTGCATATTCATCAATTATAACATTTGAACTTTCCACAATTTTGTTAGTGTTAGAATTCAAACACTTATATACTTTACTTTTAGATGAATAACTAAGGAATATGCCTTCCTCACCTTTAGCATCAAGTTTTCCATTTCTGTTATCCTTCAGTATGAAACATTTTCTTCCAAAAAATTTGAAATATCTTACATTAGGTGCATATCCATACCATAGCTCATAAGGTGTAGCATTAGTACCTTTCTTCACTTGTACTCTGTTCAGGGTATAGACTATTGTACTCATGGCTTCTCTCCAATAATTCTGTGCAACGTTCTTCTCCATCATTAGTGTTCTGGCACAATCCATGATATATTTGTTTCTTCTCTCAGCAATATCATTCTGTGGTGGTGTCCTAGGCGCGGACATCTGTCTTTTTATACCTCGATCATTGTAGAACATTTTAAAATCATTGGAAATAAACTCGCCTCCTCTGTCAGATCTCAAACATTTCAGACTTTTACCTGTCTCCTTTTCAGCTTTTGCCAAGTACCACTTAAATAACTGGAATGCATCATATTTTTCTTTAAGAAACATTACAGTCATCATTCTAGAGTAATCATCAACAAATAGAATGAAATATCTAGCTCCATAGTAACTTTTATCTCCAATGGGACCACAAAGGTCAGTAGGAACTAATTCCAGAATTTCCTTAGAAGTATGAGTCTTGCTTTTGAAACTAAATTTATTCATTTTTCCTAATTGAAATTGTTTACACATTGCATTTTCATGTTTCTTTAACTTAGGCAGCCCTCTAACCTTTTTCAATTTGCTTATGCTTACCAAGTTATCAGAGTTTACATGACACAACCTTTTATGTCATAACCAAACATCATTATATTGTCCAAACAAGCATGTCTCATTGGCTAAATCCAGATAGAAAAAGTTACTTTTTGTTTGTTCTCCACTTCCAACTAGTTCTCTAGTAGCATCATAGATCTTTGTCTTCTTGTGATGGAATTCAACTCTATAACCATAAGTATTCAGTTGTGCAACACTCAATAAATTATAGTTAAGATCATCAACCCAATTACATTGTCACATCTGATCTTGTCAGTCAAGTTAATTGATCCTTTCCCTTTAACAAGACATGGTGCATCATTACCAAATTTAACATAACCACCATTGTACTGATCTAGGATCTCAAATTTATCCTTATCACCAGTCATGTGATGTGAACAACCACTATCAATAATCCAATGGTCACCTTTACTCATATAAGAAATTAGTGTAGTTTTCTCATCATCATCAGAATCAGCTTTCATAGCAACATACACAACTTCTATATCATTTTCATTAGAATTGTAAGAACCACTGTCAGAATCTTCTTTAGCTATATAGAAAGATTTATAACCTTTATCTTTGTAATCCTTATACTTTTTGAAGTCTCAGTCATCCTTTCTGTTTTTGTCATTCTTATCAAGACATCTAGCAGCAATGCGACCAACTTTGTTACATGAAAAACAAATGATAGTAAGTTTACCTTTGAATTTTCCTTTTCCTCTAGATAGTCTTCTTGCCATAAGTGCTTCAAGTTTTTCCAAATCATCATTTGTAGTGTCGCTGTCACTGTTCACACATTTATTTTCTTTCTTTGATTTGTTAAGGACCAACTGGGATCTGAATGCAGAATCAATAGCTTGTGGAGTGTAGTTATCAAAATTTGGCATCTCAAATGCAGTAAGTCTTCCTACCATACCTTCTAAAGTCAAATTATTATTAGGAGTACATCTCAATTCTTGAATTGCAGAGACTCTAATAGCATATACATGAAGAAGAGTCCTTAGTACATTTCTCATAATGGTGTTATCATCAATGGTTCCATTAGCTCTTCTAATAGCATTCACAACTTCTTTTATCCTACCACAATATGGAACTATATTTTCTCCTTCTTGTATTTTCATTTCATCAAACTTACCTATTAAAATTTCAAATTTGAATCTCAGCACATTTGTATCTCCTCCATAGATGGTTTCTAGGGTATCCCACATTTGGTTTGAATTTGTACAGTTCTTTATGTCATCAAATTCAGGATAGCTCAAGGATGATGCAATCTCCAACATTGCTTGATTGTGTTCCTATTTTTCTCTTAACTGTACTGCAGTGAGAGGTGTAGTAGGGGCTACATAATCATTTTCAATAAGGCTTATAGCAGCATCACCAATACCAACCAGATGCAATTTCATCAAACTCTGCCATGTAGGGAAGTTATCTTTGTTCAACTTCGGTACTTCCTTTTTATACATCTTGATCTTTTTCTCCAAGTACCTTCAAACTATTTTCAAGAGACCAAAGCTCTGATACCAATTGTTAGAATGAATTTAGAATAACTGAGAGGGGGGTGAATCAGTTATCCTCAGGTCTAGATATACCAATTGAAACTTTATAGCACTTTAAACAACTCAGATCTGCTCGACAGCAATAGCATAAGTCAACAACATAAATATGTAGTTTACTGTTCAAATATAATCAGCTTGCAGAAACTTAACAGTAAAACACAACATAAACATTCACACAAGTTGACACCAGTATTTAACATGGAAACCCAATTTGGAAAAACCCACCAATAACATGCTATCAATTTTTCACTCTTTTGAAGTGAGCTCTGCTAGGAGCCAACCCTATTAAAGATTAAAAAACACATTGCTAAATGTGACCTGGTTAAAGGATTTAATCACCCTATCAGGAGTGGCCTTGTTAGAGGACTTAGAACATTCCACCTAAATGTCACCTTGCTCAAAGGATTTATACAATAACTGTTAGGTCAACTTGGTTAAATGATTTTGACTGATACAATGGTTAGAAAGTAATCAACATGTGTGATTTGATACATACAACTTACCTTGCAAATCTAGATCCAATTCAGCTCTAATGCTAATTCACTGAGTGGCCTCCACTCTCATTTCAATCTTCAAATCTTCTTGTGAATCCGTCAAGCAATCACTTATGCAACTCTCTGCTTCTCTGCTCAGCCTTCTCTACTAGATCATGCCAATCAGTCAATTAACTATGCAATCCTCTTGCATAAACATCATCCATAACATGAATAACCCCTTAAGGTTATCTTATACCTCTTCATCTAGGTCAAAATAAATCTTTACCGCTTAATCAAGATCGTAGATCTTAGGTTAGGTCAAATCCAATAGATCTTTCCATCATTACATTTAATTTACTTCTCCAAAGCAATCACAAATTAAATCTTTGATCCATGCATTAATTATGGTTACCTATGAATTTAAATAGTGTGGACCAATCATGCTTA
The DNA here is from genome assembly GCA_018584345.1 of Thuja plicata. NCBI lineage: Eukaryota > Viridiplantae > Streptophyta > Pinopsida > Cupressales > Cupressaceae > Thuja > Thuja plicata. The sequence continues at coordinate 845,868 of MU224754.1, forward strand.
TCCTTAATTAACTTTACATATCCCAATAAAATCAACTATGTCGGCCAGAGATCTCAAATCTCAATAATTACCAAAATACTGTTGGTCGGCCAACACTGTGTCCTTCCACTCAGTAATCACTATTTTCACTCGGAAATTTAGTAGTGCTCGATCGACACTAGAAATTATGCTTGGCATACACTGGTGCTTGGTCGACACAAACTTCACTCGGCATAAACTGTTCTTAGTAAACTGTCATTGTAACTTAGTGTTATACATAATAACACATTACTTTTCCAATGTGCCAACTGATCAAGTACCCTTTTAATTTCTCATAACTCAACCATTTCACTTGGTCTTCTTGTTAAATCTTCTTCATCAATCAATATATGTGGTACTCAAACAAATAGAAATAGTCTCACAAGTTAAGGTTTGACATCAATGACAAAACAACAATTGTTTCCATTGTATCTTTCCAATAGGATAATACCTCTATTCTGCTCGGTAGCCTTGAATGTAGTTCTTCATAACTGAATTCTTCTTTATCTTTCCTTGTGCTTGAAACTCTCTGTCTGATCCATAGATGTCCTTGGTGGCTAAAATCATCATGTTCTTGATTGATTATTATATCTATATATACAATATTTTGACCTAATTAGGTTTCACGCTTTTCTTGAAAAAATCTAAGATCAAAGGTTTACAACTTGACCTTGATCTCCTAGTTTGCATGAATACAATCAGTTAACTAATTACATCCATAATTTACGCTTTTTTTGATCCACAAGAAATGGTTACCCAGCTAAGAAAAAAGATAATTTAAATATTAAAGTTCTTTAGCTAATGTGTAGTTGAGATCTACATTTTTGGTGAAATATTGTCTCTCGGTGTAGACTGGTGCTCGATGATGTCTCTATAGATTGGTGCTCGGTGATGTCTCTATAGAATGGTGCTTGATGATGTCTTTGGTTCATATACTTCTCGATGAATGTGCTATTGCTTGGTGTTCAAAGCATTTTGGTGATCACTGTGCTCAGTGAATGTTGTCACTCAGTGATCATGACTGACTAACCAAAATTGTCTTCTTAATATTAATGACAACTTCTTATCCTTTATGGATTATCAATCTCCCCCTTTTGGCATTAGTATCAAAAAATGCTATGCAAATTATATACACCAAGTTTTATACTTTTACAATGACTCCCCCTATGTGCATGCCTCTGTTTGTAGATACAATGTATGTACATGTTTCCCCCCTTTTTTGAAAGTAATGACAAAGATGTAGAACTTACAGCTTGTCAAAAATGTGTGAATGGGATTGCTGAATGGTTGTCGTCAACTTTTCCCATTTCTCCTTACAAGTGCTCTAGGGTCATTTGTTCCAAAGTGATTTGAGAATGTGTGTCATATATGATTTCAATTACTGACATCTCTGGGGTGGCAATTAGAGTCTTTTTCATAGTCATGTGTGTTAACAACAGTGTGAGATTTGGTAGTAAGATTTCCTGTAGATTGGTTACTTCATCTCTGATTTTTCTTTCTGCCTTTTTTTATTTCAAGTCTTAACCATTTAGACTCTACAATATTTTCATAATGTACTTGGAATGCATTTGTCTTAGTTTGTAGACTTAGTGCACTAGTTTTTAGATCTTCATCTATCTTAGCTATCTGTTCACTATGCTCAGTAGTGAAGTGTTTTAGAGTGCACAACTTTTGAACTAAGGTAACTACTTCTGAAATAAGAGGTTCTAATGTTGCTACTAGTTCAGAAAGTTTCACCTTATCCTCTGTCACTTCTTAGCTGATTTTCTTGGTGAGTTTGTAGTGATAATTCTCTTCTTCTCATTCCTTAATGACCTTCTCAACATCTACATTTTGTTGTGTGATTGCCTCAGTTAGAACTACAAGTTGATCAATGATGGGTGTAGTTTGATCAATCTGTGTGTTAGGTACTACCTGCAATAGAATCTCCTTTTCCATTTCTAGGACTTGTGAATTTTTGTGTTCCATTTTGAGCTTGTCCTGTTGTTCTTTTCTTTTGCATAATTCCCCATATCTTGTCAGTGACTCAGGATCAAGTGTTCTTGGATCACAGTCGGGTATGTCTATGATCTCATAGAGTTATACAGGGGCTTTAATTTTCTTGTTATTCTTCTTGTTTTGAATGTTTCTTGTAGCAGGAGAATGAGGTATTATAGAAAGAGCCTTTTGCTGTTCAGTTTATGTCGTTGATTTCTTGGGAGGTGCGGCTCCTTGGACAGGTTGCTCGGTCTGTACCTATTGGTCAGTTGTAGACGTCTCTACTTCAACCTTTTCTTGACTTTTAGCCTTGTCTGCCTATCCACTTTCCTTGGCAGGTGTATCACTTGGTTTGTTCTCTCCACTGTTATCTATCTTCTCCCCGTGTCCCTCGCCTTTGTCCATTGGTATGTTTTCTTTGGGCTTAGGTGTTGTCTGCTTTGATTAAGTCATTATATTGATTGCTTGCATCAATAAAGGCATATTACCTGGTATAAGTGCCTATGCAACATCAGTAGTGTCCTTTTTATTTGTTGGCTTGGTTGCAATATTGACATCTTCATCAGCCTTGGCATCATCATCAGAATCTCCATGAGTTATATCTTTTATAGTTATGTCTAGTGTTTCTCCTAATAATTGCAATATTTAAGGAATATCATCCATGACCTTACTTGCTTCTATGGTTAAGTCAATCGGATTGACATCCTCGATGTCGTTGATGAAAATGTGCTCAGGGCTTGGTGTGGCCTCCTTCTCCTCAGTGTGAGCAGTCTCGATTATAGCTAGTACCTGCTTGGGTGGATTAAAGATTTGAGTCCAAATCTTATTGCTTTCAATGTCAATATCTTCAAGCTTGTTCTACAATACCTTGTATTCTCTGGATTTTGCAGAAAATTTCTTGGTATACTCCTTTATTATTGAGTCAATTTCTTCAACTGAGGATTTGGGCATGAATGTAACTAAGGATCTCTCCCACATTTGTTTCTCTATGTGCAATGCATATATCCATCTTGCTGATATCTTGTCTTGTAGTTTCTGTGGAATATGATTTCCAAATTATAGAGGCACATATTTTTAATCCACCATCATCTTAATGATTGCCTCTTCAATTTTGTTTTGATCCTCGGTAGACAGAGTTCCCCATTGTCTAATCTTATGATGTTGTATACTACCTGTGTTGACAGCTGACTCTGCAATTTTGTCAATTGTCTTTGGTATTTTGGCCTTTTCTGCTTGGATTCTTTGTTCTCTTTCAGCTTCTTTAGTATCATCCTTGTGTTTTCTTCCTCTTATATATCTCTTCCATTGTCTCAGTGTTGGTTTCTCGGTTAAGGCTTTTCTTTTCTGATACGTTTTTACAGTTCCTTTCTTTAATGGTGGTGATTCTACCTTAGTTGTTTTTCTCCTTGTCCTAGATGCAATTGTTATATCATTAAAAAAAGATTTCTTGGCCTTTGGTGGCTCTGCATCTAATTTTGTAGACTCTAAATCACTTAACTCTTTTCTTTTACTGACGGGTGTCTGTTCCTCAGTGATGTCTACTGATTGTTCCAACTCTTCATCAGTTATCGAGAGTTTATTCTTAAGTGTTTTCACCATTTGTATTTTCTTCTTTCCTATTTTATTGACTACTAGACCAATCTTAATTCTTGACTTGGCTTCTTCATATGTACCAAATCTGCTTATAGATTTGTCAACTGGTTCATTCAGTAGGGATTCAATAGCTTTTGTAGCCTGATCTATGTCAATTTCATAGTCCAATGGTGGTAACCATGTTGTTCTTGGGTTGGAAGGTTTGATGAGTGTTGTGTCAATGTCAACTACAAAACATATCTCATCCTTGTATTGTTCAACCAACTAGGTAGGGATTGTAGGAATTGCAAACATGCAAATCCACAGACCCCGAATACACCTGCATGCAAGAACCTGATACAAAGAAGAAGCAAAAACGAAAAAGCTGAAGAACTCAGAAGTTGCTCAAAAATGAGAGAGCTAAATTTAATCTGAATTAATGAAGAGAATTACAAAGTTCGACCTTATAAAGGTGAACAAACCCTAAAACCTAAAAGCTAGGATGCGCAATATAATTAATATAAAGTATTAATTATATGCACTTAAGTGAAAGCATAAGCCGAAAAAGAGTAAA
>MU224754.1:858859-884541 GCA_018584345.1 Thuja plicata
ATCCCAAAAAAGCAGAAGAAGGCACTTTATCTCAGTGCGTTTACAGAACAAAGATACATCAGAAAGAGCATGCAAGCTCAGATGTCAGAAAGTAGAGTGAACTATGAACTCAGAGGAAGAGATCCCCAGACTTGTAGAACCAAGCACACCACCAGAGGGCATAAACTGCATAACTCAGAGGAGTGAAAACCCGGAGCAAAATCTGGAAAAAATACCTCTGCCACTGAATAGTACACAGAATCAGCTTTCCGACGATATCTCATTTGCCGAAAAAGGAGTCCGGATGAGCCAGATATGACTCCCGGAAGGTAAAATAAGACATCAGACTTCAACAGAAAACAACACTGTTGAAATAGTGGAACCCAAAAACCTAATCACCATAGTCGGAAAGAGCTCAGAAAGAGCTTTCCGATGATATAAAGAAGTCGAAAAAAGACCTCCGTATGCTCCCTATAGAGAGAAAAAGGTGATAAAGGCCCAAAATGCCCTAAAAGGCTTACAAAAGGCCCAAGGGGCTAAAAAAATAAGCCCCCGGTCGCCATATGACCGGCGGGAAGAGGATATAAGCCCCCCCGGGGGCAGAAAAAGGTGCCACCGCTGGGAGCGGTGGCGGAGCGGAGAACCACCGGGTGGGCGCCGCGGGCCGCAGTCGGGCTGAGAGGCGGCGGGACGAGTCGCAGCGGCGGCGGGGTTTGAGGGCGGGGCGCCTGCACAAAAAGCAAGCCGGGCCGCATGGGCGGCGGCGGTGGTGTAGATTCTGGGGCGGCGGGAGCCGCTGTGAGCGGCGGGCGGCGTCGGGCCGCGGAGCGCGGGGCAGAAGCCGGCGGCGGGGGATGGCCGGAGGGCGGCGGGCAGCGTCGGGCCGCGGGAAACACAGCACAGGCGCGGCGCGGGCCGGGCGCTGGCCGGGCCGCGGTGGAGCGGCGGCAGTGCACCGGTTGCGCAATTTTGCAAGCACTGTGTGCATTTTTTAAAACGCCAAAACCTTAAAAAAACATGTGTTTTTTTAAAGATTTTCCTCGAAATACGTGTCGTACGGCCCTTGAGAGGCCGAGAAAATTCCCCAGAGGCCCCGGTGTCCAAAATGGACAAACCTTATATGGTTTCTGAGGTTTTTGGGCCTTCTGGACGCAATGGTGGTGTCCGTTTGAGCCCAAAGTGCCTCCAAAAATAGAGACCCCCCAGAATCACTAAGAGAAGCCGAAAAAGCTTCTGAAACCCTCAAACCCTCGAAGCTTCAATAAACTACAAACAACCGACAGCAAGATGGCTATGATACCATGTTAAGATTGATGAACATCAATACAACCAAGATCACCTACATGCAAAGACTATTACGAGACAGAAGAAAAAGACATAGAGGCAGAAGAATCTATGGAGGCCGATAGGCCAGAGACTGCAAATGCATGTTGACAGAAATTATGTTCTATATTCAACAATGAAATGATTTACAATCTCGATACTAAAAAGTAAAGCGGTGAATCGTTATAAAGGATACCGAAGCCCTAAAAGGGAAACTCTCAGAAATAGAAAGTTCCTAAGTCTAACTTAAGCACAAAAGAGTAATTACTAAATTACTCTAACATTAAGTCCACCTCATGAAAGGCTTTTTCTGTTTGCTACAATTGTTAGAGAGTAAAGAAATATATGACCTAATTGATGCAATCTCAAATTGCTGATTACATATCCATTAAGTTCACAAAATATATATATCACCTATTGTGATGGATAATACCTCTATTATGCTTGGTAGCCTTGAATGTAGTTCTTCATAACTGAATTCTTCTTTATTCGTCCTTGTGCATGAAACTCTTTGTCTGATCCATAGATGTCCTTGGAGGCTACAATCATCATGTTCTTGATTGATTATTACATCTATATATACAATATTTTGACCTAATTAGGTTTCACGCTTTTCTTGAAAAACTCTAAGATCAAAGGTTTACAACTTGACTTTGATCTCCTAGTTTGCATGAATAAAATCAGTTAACTAATTACATCCAAAATTTACACTTTTCTTGATCCACAAGAAAGAATTATCCAGGTAAGCAAAAATCTAATTTAAAGATTAAAGTGCTTTAGCTGACGTGTAGTTGAGATGCACTTTTTTCAATGAAATGTTGTCTCTTGGTGTAGACTGGTGCTCAGTGATGTCTCTGGTTGATATATTGCTCGGTGAATGCGCTATTTATCATTGTTCAAATCATTTCAGTGATCACTACGCTCGGTGAATGTTGTCGCTTGGTGATCATGACCGACTGACCAAAACTGTTTGATTAATACTAATGACAACTTCTGATCCTTTATGGATTATCAGCCTTCTATGGCATCAAAATCACATCCATACAAATGACCTAGAAAAACCTAAATATACCAATTGGCCACCACAATTTTGGACCGCCTTAGGGAAGAAAGAAACCGTAAAATACAACCACCAAAACTCAGGAAACAAGCCAACATTAAGGCAAAATAGACATGGAGCCAACTAAGGTCACAAAATATCTTCAAAATCTGAATAGAACCTTAAGTCACCACCATTTGACATTTATGAAGCCAACATCATCAAAAAACTATCCCTTCAGCACCCTATGACTACATAAATGCGACCGAAAGATCAGGTTGATCCATCTACCTTTCTGCAACTTGGAACACGACACCGTGGCCAAAAAACCCTCTAGAAACATTTAAATATTCAAAAAAAAATTTCAACGGTCACATATGGCACAAAAAACACCATCGACAACCCATATTAAATCATAAATTCAAATTTTAAATGTGGTCTTCGATCTCCTTTTAAAACACTCGCAAGCTCAAGACACCTGGCAGTTCCACGTAACACTTTAGTCTCACTTGACCTTCTCATCAAATTAGACACGCATCACCCAGGCGTGATTCCGTAAAGGATATCCAACGAGCAACTTAAGATCAAGGAATCATGCCAACCACATGATCAAAACTGACTTTCTTTACCTTTATCGCCCTTTGAAAACTCATACCCGTGATCTGATCAAGACAGGTGTCACCAAAGTGTGATTCTGCAATGAATAAACAACACTCGTCTTCTATTCAAGGAATCACGCACACCGTCAGATAAAAAAAACCAATCAATGCTTATCTTTACTGTTGTCCTGACCATGTCCCACCATGTGCTACGTGGTGCAAAGGCATGAACCCACAATGAATATCTTTTGTGCTTCTTCGCATAGCGATATCACGCCAACCATTGATCAAATCAGATCTAACTACCATGTTAACTTCCCTTCGCTCGACCACTTTCCACGTGTCACACAATCGCGATGCCATGAAGGATATCCTCCTCACACCTTTTGATAAAGGAATTATGCATGTCGTTGGATCAAATACGATCTGTCAAAACTTTATCTTCCCAATAGGACTTGAACACTCCGACCCCATGATCTGAAGATGGACAGGTTTCAACAAAGCATGTTTCCTCAATGAGTAAACAACATGCATCATCTGATCACGGGATTACGCACGCCGTTGGATCAGCTTTAACTTGCACGACATCTTGCAAAGCAATAAAAACACCGCGGGTACATTCAAACTTAGGAAAAATTAATACATACCCTACTACGACTTAGGAGATAATAAGAGATGGCCCCCCGTTGACGACTTAAAGCACATGGGTTAAAGAACTTAAGTGACCCAAAAAGGTAATGCAAAATTAGAACAGGCACAAAAGACCTAGGGTTTAAAAACCATGGATGCTAGGGTTTAAGGAAATTTGCAGTTAGGGCCTAAGAACATGACATAGGTACAATAGAAAAGGTAGGAACAACACCAAGGAAACCAAAAATTTACAGTCCTAACACATCTATTAGAATAATATCACATAAAAACTCATTTCACCAATCATTTCTCATTTACCAATATCTTATGATCCACTTGGATCCATGTAATCCTATATGAATTTGGAAATTTTATTCTTTTCAAATTCATCTTCTCATCATCTCTTAAAAAAAAAACATTAGAGCTACCACTACAATGATAATTTTACAACACTTACCTCTTGATTTGCAAACACTTTTCCATTGTATTGATTCCTTAATTGTCTCAGTATACAATAGGACTCTTTACAAGATAGATCTCATGAGTAACATCTACTCTTGAGATCTATCTTGATGAAGTAATTTGCACCACTCAAACCAACATTGTTTTATGGTGCAAAAATAATGCAAACAATATAAATAAGTAGTTTTTACCACTCCAACATGTCTCTTACTTTAACAAACCTAATGCTTATTTTTATTTCCACAAAGAAGGACATTTAATCAAAGATTTCCCTATTTGCAAACCCAAAATAAATACCACCCCTTATCTCTAACCCCTTCATCACATTCTACTCCTTTTGTTGATCATGTTTCCCACTCTTGAAATAACTCTCCACGAGGAAGTATTCCTCCTTTTCCTCTCTTCATTCAACCATGACCATCTCTTTTCCCTTCTCAATCAATCCCTCAAATAATGTTTATTCTTATCAACCCTCTCTAGTGGAAAACATGTTGTATGATCCTCATCATTCCTCATTTCCAAATTATTTTTCTAATAAGCATACTTATTACAAGGAAGTTATCCTTCAGTAAGGATGTAGAATGATTAAGAAAAGAAACCTTTAATCAACATTTTAATGAGAAAAATAATGGGAATCAACCTATTTCTCCTAGAGCATAATATCTCTCTTCAAGCCCTCATAGAAAAGATCTAGATCTACTATTGAAGACCTCTCAAGGGAAGTTATTCCACTTCACCAAGAAGAATCCTTATTGGAGAATTATTTCAAATTCCAAGACTCAAAGGATGTGGATTTTGCTCAAAAAAGTCAATGAAGTTCTCTATCATGTTATATTATTTTAGATGTTTATCTATCCCCTGAAGAAAAGATCATTTTAAGAAGGCTTTGCAAATACACAACCAAGATGTAATTTTCTTGCATGAAATCAAAATTGGAGAAAATCACTTGCAAATTTCTCTCAAACCTTACCTAAGTATAACTAATTTAAAACCACTCTTCATGGTGAGGGAAGTGGGGGTGTAGTGCTAGGAATTCCTCCTAAAATAAATTCATTATTTCTTCAAGATGAGACCCCCATAATAATTGTTTGGTGTGTAATGTTGTTCCAAGGATTATCCATTGGTATTTCCTCCATCTATGCCACCAACAATTTCTTATCTTAAAATAAACTATGAGAATTTATAGTTAATAATTTCCAAACAAATGAATTGACATGGGGAGGTGATTTTAATATGACAGAAAATCACTATGAGAAAAGACAGTTCAAACCTCATAAAATCTTCCAAAAAGAATTTGATGCTTGGATCCTTATGATGTATACTATGGGAGTCATTGCACACATTTTAGAAAAAAAAGATTCACATATTCATCGCTAGTTTACTTGCTCTAACTCAAGAGAGGATAATTTAACGAAACTTATCCTTCTTGATATATTTTATCTAGTTAATTTTCTTTTCAATTTCCCCTCTTCACATAATGTCCTTATTAAAGTTAATGTTTTTCCTCTCTTTTAGAACACCTCCCAATTTTGTTGACTTGTCAATTTTCTTCTTGCACATCCAAGCCCACTAGCTTTCTCTTCAAGCTGAACACATCTTACCTTAACCATCCTAACTACTATGCATCTCTTATTTCCATATGGAATGATGCCCCTAGACCTCATCAAAATACTAGTTGTTTACAATGGTGGAATGATGCTATTATCCATTGCACTAATTTTCAAAGATCCTATGGGAAAATAATGGTTATAAATATATCTATAATTGAAAGAACCTTAAGATACCAATTGGAAAAAAATAAGTTTCTTCTAAATTCAACACCAAGTAACATCTCTTTGCAACATGATATTGCAACTGAAATGAAACTTAGAATATTTAAATTTTAGCAAGGTCGAGGAGCTCAAATTCAGGCTAGGATTCATTTGACAAAGAAGGAGATAAATGAACAAAATTATTTTTTTAGTCATCTCAAACACAGATACTCTTAACAAAGAATAATGTTTATATCTAATGAAAAGGGGCAGAATCATGACAACCTTGATTATGTCAAATGCAACATTTTTCACGATTATCAATAGTTGTTTATTTATCCTGTTGAAGGTGATCAACTCCAAGATATTATTAAATACATGGCTGGATTTTGCATTCATAATAAGGTCAATTTAGAATAGAAAACCTGCTTAGATCACATTTTCACTCTTGAAGAGTTTGTCACTCCCTTGAAGGTTATGGTTGACTCAAAAAGTCATGTAATGGGTGGTTTACTTGCAAAATTTCACAAAATAATTTGGCCCTTCAATACAAAGAACTTCAATGAGGTATGTAAAGAAGCCTTATCACAAGGATCCTTGGATTCCTCTATCAATTAAGGGTTGATTAAATTAATTGCTAAAGGAAAAAATGAGAACAACATTTCAAAGTGGAGAACAATCACTCTTCTTAATGCCTCCCACAAGATTATAGCTAAAGCTATTGTAAAAAAGAAGAAGAAAAAAACTAAGTACAAGAGATGTAAGGCTTAAGAAAACTAGATTTATAGGAGGAAGATTCATACTAGACAACTTCATGTTGGTTTGGGAAACTTTGGAATGGGCATAAAAAGGTGGTCAAATTGAATTCTGACAAATTAGGTGGCAATTTATACTAAAGATTCTTAAATGGTCAGGGTTTGGTCCCAAGCTCATTTCCCACATAAAACTCCTCTTGGATGATGTCAATGCTTTCCTAGAAATTAATGAATCCATCAACGAGCTATGAACTGGTGAGGCCTCAAATGGGGGACATCATCCCCCATTGGATTTGAACCTTGATGGCGAGAACAACAACAGAACAACTTAAGCATCACAACATGTCATTGTTGACATTATTTTTTTTCATACTTAAGTTTGTTTCATTTAGAATTTTTAAGCAAACATAAAGACTGCATAGATAACAAATCACATTACATATCTAATTTAAAATAAGATATAAAAATAATATATTATGACAATTCCATATTAAATATATTTGTCACATATTCTTAACATATTGATTAGTATGATTAGTATAGTTAATTACAGTACCCGTAAGTTTAATTTTTATACTGTTGTTTTTTATTAAGGAAAACGGGTTTTGATGGGTTCCTGAAACCCTACAGAAGTAAGTAAAGTAATCTAGAGCATATAATTGTTAAGTAACAACCAACAAAAAAATAGGCAGACCTAACATAACAGTCCCAAAAAAAATAGAAAGCTAGGGCCAAACACCCAAAAAGACCAGGAACAAAGAACCAGGGGTGCAAATCAGGCAATATCTCTGAGAATCTTAGCAACCCGTATCTCTAGCTCGGTCATTCTACCCACAGCTTCTTTTACGTCGGCCAGCTCTTTGTCTGCTTCTTGGTTTTCCATCTACTTGGCGTCCTCTCTTGTCCTCTTCTTATTTCCTTCTTCTAGAAGCTTCTCCCTGTCACTATTCAGCGGTCGATCCTCCTTATTTCCTCTTTGTTCTTCAAATTTGTCGATGATCACCTTAATATTATCATTTGAAGCCTTAAGTATATTGTAGCTTTGCTCAACAATTTTAACCATTGAGGCTTAAATGCCTTCGACCCTATGCTTTAGTTCGGTCACTCTGCTATCCAGCTCCCTGTCCTCCGCAATATTCTTGTTGTTGTTAATTATGTTTTCTTTCTCCATCCTGTCCGTTCCTTTTTTCAGCTCATAGATTTCGTAGTAGGTCCATTTCGTTGATCTGTAGCTGTCAATAACACTTTTTTTTGCATTGTTCAGCACATCCATTTGGGGATCCTCCCTCGCATTGTCGCTAAAAATCACCAGAGCAGGATCAATAAGCTCTTCCATTTGAATTCTGCCCTCCTTGTTTTCCTTAACCAAAGTCCTAACTATTTCTCTCTTTATCCCCATTTTCGCAGAGAGCATGTCAAAATTCCTCCAGACAACCTTCTTGTTTTTGCCTGTAATGTTGCAAGTGTAATGGTCTTTTCCATACTCCGCAAAACCATGGCTCTGAACATCCTCCTTATTCCCCTTCGCTTGACTCTCCTCTTCCTCGTCTCTCTCCTCTTGTGTTTTTTCCTGGCTGTCCTGCCTCTCCTCCTGGGTTTCCACCTTTATCTGATTCCCTCTTTTGAATCTCGTAACCCTCTTCCCTGAGCTTGCCTCCTCATTCTGAGCCGGCATTTTGATTGTAATCTTCCTCTTTATATCCATCTTCCCCTTCTTCCCAGCTTGTTTCATTTTTCTCTCTTCTCCCAAACTCTCATTCCCCATTTCCATTCCTTCCTCATTTTCATTGTACTCCCTATCTGAGGAGATCTCAATGTGTTGTTTTATTGCCTCCAATTTGACTCTTTTCTTCCCTTTCTTCGTCTGAAGAGGTTCTTCCTCAGTCTCTGAGTGCATATCTTGGTTGTCCTCGGTATCAAAGGGGACGTAATCCTCCCCCGAGCCCTCCTCAGAATTTCCTTCCTCCATGCATTTGATTTCCTTCCCCAAAGTGTGAGCTTTAAAGTACTCGTAAATTAACAGTAATAAACCCTTATGGAAAGTCGGGTTGCTAATGTGTTTCTCCTTATAGTCATTAATGTTTTCATTGATGGACGAATAGAGGAAGAAAGGGATGCATATCTTTGCCCCATACTTGAAGTGGTTGAGAAGCACGAAATGGTGAGTGCTGATGCGGTCGAATCTCATATCCAGAGAGATGAATTTGATAATTACCCTCCTCAACACAAATCTCCACAGAGGCTTGATAGAGCTCAGGTGGTAAAAGGTACCCTTCTTTACCAGAGCACGCTTTTCCGCCTCATTTTTAACGAAATCCGTCAAAGCTTGGCTGGAAATCTTCCTATCCCTATAGAATTTATTCCCAATGATGGGAATGCCAGTCACCGCCGACATGATTTCCTCCGTGAACATAAAAGTTACCCCATCAATTTTCACCTTCCCTTCATTCCAGCTATTAACCATCATCTTCGTAACAGAGGGCTTCCACCCATGAAGGCGTTCAATGTAGGTGGTCACTTCACCCTTATTCAAAATCTCCCAAACCTTGGATCTCCGGCGCCATTTTTCTGTTTCCTTCTCCGGCTCTCTCCTATGCCTTTCTCCCACCATTTCTGCAAATTCCCTATTTCCTCTGTTTCTGGTGTGCTTCTCACTAAGCCCTCTATTTCGTAGTGAAATTGAGTTGATGTTTCGAGAGACTTCTTTTTGCCTCGTGAATGCTATAATTAATTTTATGCCTCCAAGTGTGTTGATGAGGCCTAAAACTGAATAATTAATTTCTATACTGTTATTATGTTATCTCTATGGTTGTCTGTTGTTTTTGGTGTTAACGAAGGGAATCGACGTTACTGTCAATGTGTTGTTGGTAGTCTCTCTACTGCTTCTTGGTGACTGGGTCTTTGAGGCTCTGTCTCGTGTCTTTTGGGTCAGCGTCTTGTTCGAGGATGCTTTAATATCAAAAATATATTGATTGTGATATTATAATATTACTTTACATTTATTCAGCAATAATACTTACACCATGAAAGGTGTAACAAATTTGTTAAATAAAATATGATTAAATGAAAGTATTCTATTGACTGGGCTAGAAAACCCACATGAAAAGCAATGTATTCAAAATGGTAAATAATGCTTTGATAATACTAATTATAGGTAGATAGAGTGTAAGCTTTACGTAAATTTCCAATAATAATAATCATTGAGGTGTGATAAAAGAGAGGGTCATAGTCAAATCACAAGTGACTATTAGGAGACAGGTACAAGCAAGGGTGCCTTTACATGGGCATCTTTCATTATATATTTTATAAACCTTTGGGTGGGACATTACAGCTCATTTCTGTTTTAAAATATTCATTTTTCATCAATTCCCCAATTTGCCTCTTTCAGTAAAAGCCAAATAATAGGATAAATGTCTGCTGTGTATGTGTACGTGGTATACACAATGTGTATATGGCAGCCCCGTCATAAAATGACAGAATCCCCTGGCATTGACGTGCTATATACACACTGTGTATATAGCACGCGTTCATGTGTTTATCTACTCAGCGGGCCCACTGACGGAATCTGCCTTTTACCATGGGAGCGGGCTAACACGTGTCGAGGTGCTGTTGAATAGTCTTGGAGAAGTGGGGCCCACTTGCTTTGTCTAGTGACTTCCTCGTAAACCTCCGTCTTACGCGGTTAGCAAGGGGAATGTATGTAATAATGTATGTATATGTGTGCATTTATTCAGTATAAAAAATAATAATGTATGTACATGCATCGAAAAAGGGAAGAAAGTACGTGCCAAAAGTTTTTAGGTTCCTTGGCTTTAATTTCCGATGAATAAATGATTAGGGTAAAGGGCAAAATGCCATTGGTGGGACCTCATCATCATGGAGGTGATGATCCTTTTGTGGCACTTACGAACTTTTAGGTCTAACTAGGGGAAAGGACCCATTTTATTCTAAATTTGTATGCTATAATGTGATTTAGGAGTTTAAAGTTATTGTTATCGAGTCTATGTAATGAGATCAAATGAAGGACAAGTTGTTCTATAGATAGTTGAAAGTGGGTGGGTAATCTTAAAAGGAGGAGCTTTTAGGTCTAATTAGGGGAGATGACCCATTTCACCCTAAATTTGTACTTTTTTGAGATGATCATTATTTGATAATATGTGATTTAGGAATTTAAAGTTATTGTTCTCGAGTCTATAATTAGACCAAATGAAAGACAAGTTATTATATCGATATTTGAAAGTGGGTGGGTACTTGTACAAGGAGGAGCTTTTAAATCTAACTAGGGGAGATGACCCATTTCACCCTAAATTTGTATTGTTTTAAGATGATCATTATTTGATAATATGTGATTTAAGAGTTTAAAGTTATTGTTCTTGAGTTTGTAATTAGACCGAATGAAAGACAAGTTATTATGTCGATATTTGAAAGTGGGTGGGTATTCGTGCAAGGAGGAGCTTTTAAATCTAACTAGGGGAGATGAACCATTTCACCCTAAATTTGTATTGTTTTAAGATGATTATTATTTGATAATAGGTGATTTAGGAGTTTAAAGTTATTATTCTCGAGTTTATGTAATTAGACCGAATGAAGGACAAGTTGTTATATTGATACTTGAAAGTGGTGGTGGGTGCTCGTGTAAGTAGGGCCCCAATAGTTGTATGTTATGCCCACCAAAATATTTAACGAAACCTCTATTTCTCATGACCATTTCATTCACTTTGTTCATATTTAAGAGTCCTTCAATCATCATGTCACAAAATTAATTTTGTAAAATATGATTACAATACTCACATTTCATTGGCATTGGGTCTTATTTTATTAGCAAAGAAAGGTCCAATGAATATTTTTTTGCACCCATTGACTTAAACACTCAAACTCTGAACTTCATCTACTACTTCATTCTACTTTCTAGCTCACAAAGCCCTCTCCTACTAATCTTCATAATGATCACATTAAATAAATGTAATCATGATATAGATGTAGCCAATCGCAATCAAAGGTAAAATCTCACTTCATAAATAAAGATAGTTGCTTGCTCATATATACAACTCTAACCCATCCAATTCTATTCAACCAAAATATAACTTATAATGTTGATGATAGGTTTGGTGATTCTAAATGTCTACAAAAGTTCACTTGCATATATGGAATAGTTGAAGACATACACTTGCATGTAATATATGCAATTATATAAATGCATATATAAATATATGTATATAAGTAGCCACAATCTAAATAAGATATAATGGGTAGGTGAAAAATGTTATCTTTGTACCAAAACTAATGATAAATAATTTAGAATTAGGTCTATTATAAGATAAATATATGATTGTTGTGCTCCAAATTTTTATAGTAACAACTCGTGTAAGATTAGTAAACAAAATATACAAGCTTTATGATACAACAACTAGCAATTCAACTTCATTTATAATAATACTAGTACCTTTAGTATCCATTTACTATGTTCTACACAAATTCTATATAGTACTTGCCACATAAATTGTATGTGTTATGAACTAAATACTTCAACATCATATGGGACTTTGGAACTGTTTGTTCATAATGGACACTAGTCATCATGTAATTAGAAGGAATAATAGATAGAATATATAAATCAAGTGGGAAACCTAGGCTTAAATTGACTAAGAGGATCATACAAAGCTTAACTTTGGTGATATGCGGTTATCAAGTATCCACCTTAGACATATCCAATGCTATTAGTTCATCATAATCAATTTTCCTAGTAAACTTGTATGGCAACTTTGAGTCCTCTTTATTCCTATCAACCCTGTGACATAAAAAATAATAGGATAGTGGTCTGAGCGAGTAGAAGTGTATAATACTTTAACACAAAGACCATCTATGTCCTGAACAATAAGAAAGATTGGGGGAGATGTAAAATATATCCAATCTATTGATTTTTCTCTCCTTCCCAACTTGTGTGGCTGCCCTAGTGGGGCTTTGGAATTCTATCTCAAAGCCTAATGAAGGGGATTCTCATAGGGAATGGTGGAACAATGCCTTCAAAATGTGTCGAATTCCTTCATTCCTTTGGGAGGAGAATGACATGATAGTAGAAACGTATAGAAAAATCTCTTAAAGGTAGACTTGAACATGATAGAAAATTATTGAATGACAGACCTAATGATATTAATTTACAGGCTTCAATCACTTCATTAGAGGCCCAAATTCATAAATTGGATAATGACAAGGGTCAAGGAGCTAAAATTAGGACCTGTTTACATTAGGCTAAAGAAGGAAATAGGGGATCTAAGTATTTCTTTAACTTTCTTAATTACAAACATAGATAGGAGTTCATTGGAGCTATCCAAGATGAAGGGGCTTATCCTGTGTGGCTTTCCTGGTGGGGCTTTGGAATTCTATCCCTAAGCCTAATGAAGGGGAATCTCATAGGGAACGGTGGAACAATGCTATTTCAAGATGTGTTGAATTCCTTCATTCCTTCGGGAGGAGAATTTCATGGCAATGGAAATGTAAAGAAAAATCTCTTAAAGGTAGACTTGAACATGACAAAAAGTTACTAAATGCTAGACCTAATGATATTTATTTATAGGCTTCAATTATTTTATTAGAGGCCCAAATTCATAAATTAGATAATTACAGGGGCCAATGAGATAAAGTTAGGGACTGTTTATATTAGGCTAAAGAAGGCAATAGGGGATCTAAGTATTTCTTTAACTTTCTTAATTACAAGCATAAAAAGGAGTTCATTGGAGCTATCCAAGATGAATTGAGTGATCTACGTACTAAGCCAAAGGAGATTAAAGAATTTTTTCATACTTATCATGAAACATTATTTATAGAGGATGTCCATTGGCAAGATGTCCAACCAATTCTGGAAGACAATGTTAAAGATCATATTCCTAGGAAGATGGATAAGAATTATAGTTAGTTCTTAAACCATAATATTTCTATTGAAGAGATAGAACATGTTATTTTATCTATGCCAACAAACAAAATCCCTCGAATTGATGGGCTATCAGTGGAATTTTATCAAACCATTTGGTAATACATCAAGGATGATTTTTATCTTCTCTATTTAAAACCCTTGGAGACTAGGTCTTAGGGCTTGATATTAATAAGGGTATTATTAAACTCATTCCTGAAGGGAATAATGGACACTGGGTAGTTTCCTATTACCTTGCTTAATACTTCCTATAAAATTATTTCTAAATCTTTAGCTTTAAGGATCAATTTGTTTGCAAAAAATATTGTTAGACCCAAGAAAACTGGTTTTCTTGGTGGGAGATTTATCCTTGATAATATTATCCTTTCTTGGGATTCTATTGAATGGGCCCAATAATCGGGAAAAAATGTTATACTTGTGAAGCTAGAATTTGATAAAGCCTATGATCGAATGTGTTGGAGCTTTATTCTTAAAATGCTTCAGCGGCTAGGAATTGGTCCTAAGTTGTACAAGCATGTTGAAATGTTGTTTGCAGATGCAATGCTCAGCTTATTTTAAATAAAGAGATGCTCAAGCCTTTTCCTCTACAACTCTCAATTAGGCAAGGTTACTCCTTTTCCTCATTTTTTATGTTCTAGCTACTAATGCTTTTGGTTATCTACTAGACAAGTATAATTAATTAAATAAGATCAAGGGTATTTCCACCCCTAACAACTCAGTTGTAATAAATTCTCATTTTGCTGATGATAGTATGTTGTTCCTCAAAAAATTTGAAGAGGAGATTAATAGTGCCATAGATGCTCTCAACCTTTATTGTTCAATTTCTAGTTCAAATATTTCACATCATAAAACTAGATTTCTCATGATACAGACTGACCTTGTTTCTCCTTGATTCCTAAGGAATAGAAATAAAACAAACATGGTCAAATTTATCACTATTTAGACATCCCCTATGGTTTGGGAATTTCTTTGTCTGAAATGTCAAAATTGTTTCTTAGTAAAGTCAAAATGAAATTATACAATTGGGAAAATAAATATTTATATTTAGCCAGTAATATCCAAGAGGTGAATCGTATATTTTTGGCTTCACATGTTTATTACTCTTCTTGTTGGTTTTCCTCAAGGAAGAGAAATGATCTCATCAAAATTCTTTGGCATTTCCTATGGTCTAACTGGAGTGGTATTGTTGGGTTCAATTATACTTCATGGCTCATTGTAGCTAACCTAAATCTAAAGGTGGATTAGGCCTTTTGGATCCCTAAGCTCAAGGGATGTGTCTAGCAGCCAAATAGATTATTAGAGAAATCAGGGGAGATGAGCCTCAGAAATATTTGGTATGATTTCACTATGTCCAAGCCTCAACAAAGATTAAATCGTAAAATGTTAAGTGGGTGGATAAAATTTTAATGGCAACTTCCTTTCATATTAAATCGTCTTTTCCCTTACAGTTTATTTGGAAGGCATGGCAGCAAGTTTGCAAATACTTGAGTTGTGTTAGAATAACTGAGAGGGGGGGTGAATCAGTGGCCTCAAAAATTAATCCAATAATCCAACCAAAACTTATATTAGAAATATAATACCTTCAGTTATCTTTCATTCCTACAAGATGTATGCCTTTAAGTAATCTTGTCAAATATATACTGCTCGGTGAGTATATTGTTTATCCTTTTCTAGCTTATACCGAATAGCAGTAATTGAGCTTAGTGTTTACCGATCAATTCAGTATTACTAATGTGTAAAGAAAAATATCAATGAAATGAAATAAATACACATTTGACACATCAATTTTAACGTGGAAACCCTGTTAAGGGAAAAACCACTTGGGACCGGAAACCCAAAATTTTCACTCTTCTAAAGTGAGTCGGTGAAGAGCCAACCTTGTTAAAGGTTATAAACATATTGTTAAGTGTGACCTTGTTAGAGGATTTAAAACTAACAGTTTGTCTTTTGACCTAGCATTCACTATGTTGTCAACAAGAAAACCTTTTGATACTCTTGAGTATCTCAATACATTAAGGATGGTTAAATCCCACTCAGTTAAGAGATTTTCAGATTCAATGGTTAAACTGAAACAGTAAATGATATGCTAAATAATACAACTTTAACTTGCAGATTTTCAAATCTATTATTAGTCCAATAATACCTCTCTAATCAATATTCTCTTCAATTCCTTTTCTCTCTTTCTTTCTTCTTTCTTCTCAGTGAATGCTCTGTCCTCTACTGCTCGGTGTCTGCAAAATTCCTTTGGCTCTGTTCTTCAGCCTATATGATCAGATCTGCATGAAGACTTCTATCTTCACCATAATTATATTCAACATTCCTTTTTTCATAATGAATTCCTTGTCTCTTTATATAGACATGATTAGCCACTCAATTTCCTTGTTTTCATCGTAGATCACTTCTTGATTTGTAAAGATAGCCATGCTTGCTTTAATCCGTAAAGCTCTCCTTCAGTTTTATTATGCAAATCTCTCCATGATAGCTTGGAATATAACGTGCTTTAAATCTCCCTCTTTTCTTTAGTTCAACTGATCATTAATAATAAAACAGTCAATCAGTCAATCTCTAAATATAGCTCCTGTCAGCTAAGTGTTTTTGTCATTCTTGAACTTCAGTTATGATCGGTCATCAACTCTAGTTATCTCGGACATTGACTTTAGTTATGCTCGGTAGTAACTTCAGTTATGCTCAATATACACTATGAACTGCTTGATGAAACTTTCTCGGTAATGCTTGTTCGGTTACTACGATGCTCGGTTTATACTATATGTCGGTGTGCATTGTCCGTCGGTGTGCACTGTCATTCGGTGTATATTGTCTTTTATGTTTTACCGATAATATAAACTTTGTCTCTTCAGTCTCTTCAAGTTTATGAAAATATGTGTATGAGCAATTAGATTATATCAAGTTGACATCAATGACAATATAATATATTAAATCATTTAATGTCTTGCATTCACTTTTGCATCTCGGTGATCATCAACTTATCATCTTCAAACATTCAATCAGTTATAGCTCATCAGAGTTGGAGGAATCTTTCCCTTCAACAAGGATTTAGCTTTAGTGATTCCTTAATTTGGTGGAATAAATTGATCCATTATCAAGGCCAGCAAATTTCTATTTCTTTTCATAGAAAGACCTGTTATCTATTAATGATATCGAATTTCCACAATGTAATTGTTGCATTTCCTAATTTCTGAATTTGATCGTGTATTAGTTTTTGAATCAATGTTTTAGATCACACTCTCTAATCCCTCATTAGGATGAGAGATAGTAGATAATAAATAATAAGGATGCAAACTAAACCATAGCTTAAAAGGATGGAGAGAAAGGGAATGAAACAAGGTCCAAGGTGAAGGTCAAAGGGAGTCAAAGGAAACTAGCTAGAAATGAAAATAAAAAATAAAAAGAGAAGAAAATAGAAACTAAAGAAAAGAAACAAAGGAAGAAATGCAAAAATAAATAAAACAAGGATAAAAATAAATAAATAAATAAAATGTATGTTTGTATATACCAAGAGAATATTCATACACACGTATGCATTAATACAAACACATAATAGAAAGAAAAGAGACTATATATATTTCAAGACCTATTATCTTTTCAATTAAGCAGTGTGCTAGTTTAGAGATTTTTGGGACTTCAATTCTCTTGAATGAGCATCTTGGTCAACCATTAAGAATACCTTTAGTTTAAGTAACAAGCTCAAAGGGTTTATAATCTTTGTAAAATCTCTTGTTCCTATTGATCTTACCATGAAAATTTGTACACCTTTGGAATGTAATTTTTCAAAATATTGGTGGTGGTTGTCTACTCATTAGTTTTTCCAATTTCCATTGAAAAAAGTCTACCTAAGCCTGTTGCCTTCTTTGTCACTAAATCTGAGACTAGATTAGAAATGGAAGTATAAATTTCAAGAAAAAAAACTAGAAAAAGTTAAGCGCTCAAATTTGGCATTCTAAAGCAGAGACCAGTGCCCAAATTCTGGCTTTGAAAATTTTACATTTCAAATTGCCAGTCGGTGACAGGTTGAGATGTATAATGATTCAACCAAATAACCACCCCTTTTTCCATCAGGGTGAAAGTTTGAAACATGTTTTTTGGGATTGCAGATGTTCTAAGAAAAAATAGAACATTGTTTAATTTAATTATATTCAAAATATTTTTGGTCATGCATGACGTTGGAAAGAAGCTATTTTTGACCTAAACCTTAAAAAAATATAGTGGTTTATTCTATGAGATAAATTATTTTACATAAGATATGAAAAATTAGATGTATGGTTGATTTATCTAACCATGAGGTTCACCAAGAAGGATAAATTCTTAGGTTTTACTCTAAAGTCATCTTTCAGACTATTTTTTTGTGCTCACAACTGTAGGGTGGTCCTAAAGATCATATGAAGATTAGCAATCGTCTTGATAGAATCAAGTTCCAATGTTTGCAAATTCATAGATATGATACCTTTTGTTCCAAACATCTCCAACAAATGTTAAAGTTCAGATTGTGACCTTTATGTTTTTTTGGTTTCATTGATGTTATGGGATAATTACAAGTTATGATATCATTTTAATATTTCATCATGATACATTTCTTAGTCAATGTGTTTCAACATTGTATACAGGTCATATGGATTCAGATTTACCTGAAAATTTTTATTACATCAGTGATTTGACCATAAAGATTACACCACAATTGTTTTACAACAAAAATGTGAAGGGTTTGATTTTGTGTTTTTGAGTTTCAGTTATGTTGGTTTTTTTTGTGGGCAACTAGGTAGTTACCTTCTTCTATGTAATGTATTCTTTTTCTCGATTCAATAAAAAATCCTAGTAAATATAGATATGTTGCATCATTATACATGTCATACACTAACATGCTTCACAATGCCCTCATAATAATATATATTCTCTAAAATGAGACAAATTGTTAGGAATAATAGCCCACCAACACAACTGAGAGGGGGAGTGAATAAGTTGTGTGACATATTATTAAAAATTAAAATTTATAAAAAAAAACATTAATCCAAATGATAACACAGTAAATGCCAACACAATAAAAGAATCCTTTATTGTCGAGGAAACCCTGTTAAAGGTAAAACCCTAGTGGGAATTAGCACCCACAAATGATGTAATGAGAGTATAGTACCCCTGTTCAAATATTTAGCCATGCTAGGAGCTTATTGATGCATTACAGTACATAGTCCATGTTAAAGGACAAACCCTGTTAGGAGTCAAGAGTAACAGTGGGCTCACTGCCTAGACACACTACCTAAAGAAGGTTAAATCCACCCTCAGGACTTACAGTCCAAAATATGAATGTATAAGAGATATACAATCCAGTGAACTATCTAATAGCAACTATCTTTACTTGGTCAGTTCCAATGAAGTAACATAATCAAAACCTATGCTCTACATCTAGCATACTTCGCACAAACAAGATCATAACTTCCACACTTTTCTCTCTTCCACAATTACTCTTTCCAACAAGAAAAACTCTCTCCTATATACACTGTTATAATAATCAATTAGGTCGGCCAATTAGGTTTCCCCAATGTACAAATAATTACTTAACCCCTTGCTAATATACACACGGTACCTATAACAAGTAAACATCAATTAAAATTCATCAAATATAATCCAAGATCTGTAATCCACACTCGCAATCCATAATACTCGCTTCATCTCTGAAGTCGGCCCCAAATAGGTCTCCTCTAGAACACATGCCACAACTGACATCACCAAGATTCCTACGACATGTGAAACATAAAAAAACCTTCCTTAACATGTCTTATGCCATCCCTTAAGCTTGCATAACCTGAATCCATGTCGCACGTAAGTTATACTTAAAACACAGATACTAACTCTGCCAAAGATCACTGTCACCATCCAGTACCGAGTCTTCACTAAAACATATGTAACTCATCCAATATACAATATTAATCCATGTGACCTTAGGTATAAGATCACAACATATCCCTATACACATCATCATCTTTTCTCATTCTGAATCAATCATATAGTACCTGTACACTTATGTCAGTCATCAAGCAACAGTAATAACCAGTTTGATCTCTCTCCATATAAACATACGTGGACATCAGTGACAAAACATGAATTCCAACAAAAACATTAGAGACCAATTCCAACAATCTACCCCTTTGGCATTGATGGAAACATATGGGAAAATCCATCAACCCAAAATTACTCACTCTCAATACAATCTTCTCAATATCCTCATCATAGCTCTCCCTAAAATAGTAGGGATTTTCACATAGAATCTCCCCCCTTTGACAAAAATGGAAAAGGGTGTCATAACTCTTCTTGTTTTCTCTGCAAGGTGTAGCTTTTTAAAATCTTCATGTCTCCAACAACCAGGTGCAAAATCACCCAAATATGTTCTATAATGTTCCTGTGATCACCCCCCCTGAGGAGTATATCCATACATCAAGTCCAGAAAATGATATAGCTCTAAAAGGCACTGGATTGATGCATTCCTGCATCAATTTGTTCTCACATGGAGGGGCTCCCACCCCAATCATACCTCTAAGATACTCAAAGGCATCCTTTGGCAAAGGTTTTGTAAATATATCTGTTATATGTTCTATTGTGCTGATATAATCAAATCTAATCTCTTTCTCTACTACCTTGTCTCTCAAGAAATGATACTTAATGAAAATTTGTTTAGTCTTTGAATGCATTACTGGATTCTTTGACATATTTATTGTACTAGTGTTATCACAATGGATAACCACTGGCTCATCAAATGTTATCACAATGTCCTTCAGCATTTGTTTCATCCAAACAATCTGTGTGCAATTTATAGCAGCAGCAACATACTCAGATTCAACAATAGACTGAGCTATACAATCCTGCTTTTTACTTAACCAAGAAACCAATCTTTTCCCAAGAAATAATTTGTTAGAAACACTGAGGGGGGGGGGGGTGAATCAGTGTTTGGCAATTTAATTTATTTCAAAAACTTGAAAATTAAATCAAAATAGATAACAGATAAAGAATAACACAATGACACATAACACAAGATATGTTTACAGGGAAACCTTGATCAGAGGAAAACCCCGGTGGGAATTAGTACCCATAAATAATTGTACTAGTATTATGAACTTTTTAGAGTTCCTTTGCCCTCTTAAGAGCAGTCTTTACAAAGAAAGTACAATGACCCTGTTAGGAGTCTTTACATAACCCTATTAAAGGTGAATGGCTCACTACCAAAGCTCACTTCCCAACAAGAAGAAGGCTACAACCTCCTGATTACAGATACACACTATATCCAAAGAGTGAACTGATGTTATGACACTATTGTCTGATCAGTTTCATTTATGCACTAATGATCTAATCTCTTAAAGAGATCTATCTCTTACTAATTTGTTTATATTTTTCTTCTGTATATCTTTACTGCATATTTTCTATTCTCACACTTAATACAAAATTGCATTTCAAGTATATGCACATGCCTGAAAAGACGCGATCGAAAACTAGAACTTAGTTGGCCCAAAATTAACATACACAACGCTTCCAAATGAATTGGCTTAAGCATGTTTACATGATTGTTAATAACATATTAAAATAGGTGCATAGCCATTACAAAACAAATTAATATACGCTAATCAAAATCTGAAGTTGGCTCCATGCTCTGTTTACTGAACTGCTAGTGGCACTTGAACTTGCTGTAACTTCTCTGTACTATCATATCTTACCATGCGTGTGTAGAATAAGAATAACAACATATCATAAAGCTTAAGTACAAAGGCACATACTCTAACTTGATCATATGCACGTGCGTTGGTGCTCTAATCAACTGTATACCTTTGTTCTGTTATGCTTTCTATACTGAGCCAAATCTTGATCTTCAAAGTTTGTGAACTTACTGTCAAAAATTCATATGACTTTGTTGCCATAATGACAACACAAAACTAGTCATATAATCTCGGTCGTGTCAACTTGCCAACAATCTCCCCCTTTGTCATTAATGGCAACAAAGGAATGTGGCCAAGTTACTAAACTTTGACTTAACACAAAAAACTGCAAGTTTACTGTACATCATACTCCTTTATATACTCTACTCCCCTTTTGACATTAATGACAAAGGTGCCAAAAAATAAAGTCCCTAAGTACTTACTCAAAGTATACATCTGGGTATGCAATCTGAAGATTCTTGATTTCTTGTTGCCAAAATGCCTTGAGTGCATCAACAGTCTGAAGATGGGTTCATAATGCATATGTGAGCTTCTCCATTTTTATCAGATCCATGCAGGGGCCTTGAGAATATGTGACAATAGTTACATCAATCTATTTGATGTTCTCATTTAGTACAGCTAAGGAGGGCGCAAGTGCATTTCTCAGTTGATTTTGCCTAGTCCTTATCTTGATGATCTCTATCTTGGATTTCTCAATCTTGTCTATCTGCCCTTGATAGATGTTGTTGTAGATATTGATGTCTTGAGAGGAGGTTTCAATTGATTTCCTTATACTTTCAACCAATATTTTCGCTTCCTCAATCTTCTTGATGTGTTCAGAAGTGAATTTTCCTTTGTCCATACAGTTAGCTATCACATTTCTGCCTTTTGTTGCTAACTCTTTCATAATTGCTTAACCTATCTTCAATGAGTTGAGATCTAATGAGAAGTTATTTATCCGTTCATCCAACCTTCCCTTTTTGTACTTTTCTTCTGCAATTTTAGTAGTTGAGTCTACTATAGTTGTGAAGTTTTCTTTGAAGCTTGTCAAGATGCTATCGACATCATCAACTGATTGAATATTTTCCAATTTCTTCTCTGCTGACACTAGGTTGTTCAAAATGTTTACTAACTCAAGAAAGAGAGGATTTCTCATAAAAATTTTCTCTTTTTCTTTCGCCATAGATAATACACTTATTTTGATCAAGTCTTCTTCTCCCCATGCATCTAGGTTTGCTGAGTTAGGGGTCAAACTTGACAACAATGATATTGATAGTTTGATAGATGGAGTGAATATAGAATTTTGACTTACATCCACACATTCAATTTTCACTGGGATCTCCATAGAGGGTGGTTCATTAGATTGATTATCTTCCTCAGTATTCAAATCTGTTGATTCTTTAGAAAGAACTTCGTCTTACTGCAAGGGAGTATTATCAGTGCATACCTTCTCAGCTTCTTCAGTGCTGAAAAATGCTTGTTCAAATTTGTTCAAGTAATTATCTGAAATTGTCATTTTTATCTTAACATCATTGATCATAATGGTTTCATCTGAATCTTTGACTATGTCAAAGGGTGATTGAACTTTGGGCACAGAATCCTGTGGACCTGTCATAGGCACATTAAGAATCTCTGGTTCTTTTTCTTGTTTGGAAGGAACTGGAGTCACTTTAGTTGTAGGCGCCATTGATGGATACATGTGTCTTTCCAAAAACACTTTCTCAAATGCTCTTTTAGTCTGTTTACCAACCAACTCATACTCTTTATTCATAATGTGAAGAGTTCTTGTTTTGGTTCTTAGATGAGGTTTTACCAGATCTAACAATATTGCCTTCTCATCATGTGAGAAAATAGGGAGAAGATTATCTAGTGTTTCCTCTCTAATCCTCATATCTTCTTCTATTGCTTATCTTTTTAATAAGTCTAGTATGTTCCATACTCTATCTGGAATGATTGTCTTAAGTTCCAAAACTGACCTTTTAAACTTGTTCATATGAGAGATAATCATAAAATGTATTTCTAATTTATCTATCTCTTGGTACTTGTCATAGACATTTGTAATTGAATCTAGTCATCCTTCATTAATGATTATGTTCCTTGGGATTTCAAGACTAGGTCTGAATCCAACCCCAGGAGGGGCTTGAGTATTCTTTACTTTGCTCCGTGTTGTCCTTGAGGATGGGTGGCTTGTGGGAACTTGCTTCCTTCTTCTAGTCAACTTTCTTGGTACCGAAGGTGGAGAGGATTCTAGGTCAATAGTAGTAGAGGGCACAGATGTGCTCTCATCAGACTTCTTCTTTTTCTTCTTGTGGATATCATCAGGTATTTCTATTTTTACTTCTACAAGTGTTTTCTTAAGTTCTCTTGCAATTTTAGCTTCCCTAGCTTTATCTAGGTCATCTTGGGTGACACCATGAACTTTCAGGATGTTAGAGGTAATCCTTGATGCTTTCCTCTTATTTTCTGCACTGTATAGGATAGAATCAACTTGATTTGTCTTTTCTCTGTATGTGCCCCATCTAGGCTCTTTTGGATCTTTAGGCGCAGATAGAAGAACTTGTGCATATCCTTCCAAAACATGTTCTTCTACTTCATAACCAAGTGGGTGAATCCATTTGGTTCTTGGCTTAACTGCTTCCATGCAAGTATAGTCTATTTCCACCATGAAGCATATGGTGTCCTTGTATTTTTCAACTATCTTCTCTGGTATTCTAAAACTCTTCTGCATCTTGATTCTGAATGTCTTGATCTCCATATCCATAGAGTCCTTTACACTGCTTTCTGATGTATCTTTTAATGAAATTTGAGACAAAGTAGGTTTTCTCCTGTCTAGGTAAAGATTAGAGACCTTACCAACAATGTGGAAGTATAAGTATATAATCAATGAGCCAAATCTGAATATTTTTCTTTTGTCATGCTTGATAGCTTTAATATTCTCAATTAGTTGTGCGCGCAATATCTCACAAAGGTTATATTGTGTGTTATCTCTTGCCATCCTTATTGCTACCAGAACTATAGCTGTGGACACACTATTAATTCTTCTTGCATGCTAAAACTTGTAACCAAGTATCATGGTGATGAGTTTTATGTCTTTTTCCACACTAGGATCAACAGTCATTTCGTGCCTATCGCTTCTAGATAAGCATGCCTGCTCAACCTGTTTCTTGACATCCTTTCCAGTGGGAAGAATAGGTCTGACCTTAGATATTTTGGTCATCTTGTGAATGAGGTTAGCAGTAATACAGACAGGAAATTAACCAATCCAAAATAGATCATGAATCCTACTAAGTAGAATTTTAACCCATTCTGGTTCATAGAACTCATTCGCATTTGTATACTCAAAAATAGGGTTATCAGTAAGATGTGAGAATTCATCCTTGAATGAGTAATCTAGTTTCATCATAGATGCCATGAGCGTCATTATGTTGTTGTCACCAACAGACTCCTTCTTACAGTAAATGTAAGCGCATATGTCCTCAACATGCACGACTCCTAACGGAGTCTTGGAAAATGCCCCTTCTACATCATCTAACACCGACTTGAATGGATTCTTTTTAAACACAAATCTGTTCCTTTCAGTGATGTCAAAGACTACAAGAGTTGCCATACTTACTTTTTAATTTCTTAAGTAGGGTTCACTGAAGTTCTAAAATGACGCGTCCATGCTAGAGTTTCGTTTAAACTTTAATTCACTTTGCTAACCAACCAACGGTTATCCTTCAACACTTCGATGATTATTTCTCATGTTCTCTCTGAATGCTCAATCTTGAATGTAGAAGTGAAGATATGAGACCTTTTACCGACTTATAAATGAGTTACTGCATTTAATGCTTGTTGCCGTAATGCAGTTTCCACTAAGAATTTCAATATTTGTGCTTGTCAAAGTACAAGCTATGTGTCCATGCATACTTCCTCAATTTGTGACCAAATACATGAATCCATAGGCGCATACTTAGAGGTGAGTATACCAGCCACATAGGGGTTTAGAGCTTGAATAGCTCCCCCTAAGACCATGAGGGTCATCTTAACCAAAATTAGACGGTGCGTCCACTATGGATGCATTTACCACTTTATTAACATCATCATCTTTCTTTAATTCAACCCATATTTTTCCAGGTAGCTTTTACAAACTTGACTTCTCTAGATTCTTCAAATAGAGATCCTTTAGGCTTTTCTTGTCTTTGCGTTCTGGGTCTGCAAAACCTTGAGATATGCCCAGCTTTGTTACATGAGTGACGAAAGATTGGAGGTCTATTGATATGATTTACCATGTTGCACTGCTTGGCTATGTGTCCATTGTAATTACATATTTGACATGTAATGTTCTGATAGTTTCTCTGAGATTGATTTCTCTGATTGTATTTGTATACACCCTAAAATGGTCGCCTAGACTTTGGCCCCATTTCTCAATTTATCAAATCCCTGAATCAATATTTTCAAATATCAACAATATCAATTGTATCAATTTCCTTGATCAAATCATAATCAATTCAATATTTCCTAAGGTTTGAGCCTTATTTAA
>MU224754.1:884905-897091 GCA_018584345.1 Thuja plicata
TTTGCCTCTTAATCTCAATGGTCCATTTCATCTCATTTCTTATAAAAAGAGAGCTCTCTCCTTCATTTTCATATCTTAGGTTTTGATGCTAATGTTATGCTACAGGTTTTCTAGGTCACTTTGGAGCTTTTTGAAGATTTGGATCATTCTTGGCTTTTGCATCTACATGTTATCATAGTTTCATTTCTTGCATTATCATGGCATTCTTAGCTTAGATTTCCTTTATGCTTTAGATTAATTCATCTAGCTTAACTAGGAGGCTTTGTAATACTTGTTCTTTCATTTTCATAGCTTAGCTTGCATATTCACCTTAATCTAGCTTGCATTGCATTTCATTCTTGATTCTTGAGGATATATGCATTCTTGCCCTTGTCTTCATTGAATCTCCCATTGCATGGTTTACTAGCAAGGTTATAGGCTTAATATCTCTAGATGAGAGCATTCTAAAAACCCTTGCACTCTATGCCTAGGGAGCTATAGATCGATTTTTGAGACCTCATTCTTTAGTGTTCTTGAATGTAAGGATTCATAGAAGTGTGATACAATTATAGCACACAGTATTGAGTCAGATTTCTTTGGTTCTGTTGTGACTGATTTCTTTGACTTGTTCTGCAATGTATAGCCCTATGACCAAATTTATTACAAAAATAACAATAGCCATAGAAAGGTCTTACTTCTTTACAATCTCTTGCCAAATGTCCATGCTTGTTTTGTAGGCATAACAAGTTTGGTTAACTATCTTGTGTTCATCTTTAGGTCATTCTGCTTTAGCCTCTGCAAGATTCTCAGTAGCCTTTACTTATGTAGATTTTTCTTGTACTTTCTTGCATTGTATTGGTTTCACTTTGTGCTACGCTGTATCCAACACCAGTAGTATCTCCTCTTAACTTTTGTGCATAAAGTTGTGATTGAATTAGATCAGAACTTGTGTGTAAATTTTCAATATGATTCTTTTCTTCTGTCAATTCAGATTCTATCTTTTTCTTGATGTTTTCCAACTCCAAGATCTTCATATTTGCTTGCATAAGTTCTTCATCTAATTTTTTTACTTTCTTTGGTCTTTTCTTCAATAGTTGTTAGGTTATCTGTTAGATGTTCATTCAAATCTTCAGTATTGTCCTTCAGAGACATGTTTTCTTCATTCATATTTTTGACCATTTTTCCCAAATCATTCGTAGAGCAATCTTTCAAATCTTTTCTTAATTTTTTGATAAGCATTTGGGAGCCATCAACTTTTAGTTTTAGTTCTTCATTTTCTTTTTCAGGTCTGTCAAGATCTTCAAGGGCTGCTTCAAGATTATTTTTTAGATGTTTGACTTCTGCTGAATCCATGATCTCCTCAAGTGGTTAAACTTACTTTCAGAGGACCAGAGCTCTGATACCAATTGTTAGAAACACTGAGAGGGGGGGGTGAATCAGTGTTTGGAAATTTAATTTATTTCAACAACTTGAAACTTAAATCAAAATAGATAACAGATAAAGCATAACATAATGACACATAACACAAGATATGTTTACAAGGAAACCTTGATCAGAGGAAAATTCTGGTGGGAATTAGTACCCACAAATAATTGTACCAGTCTTATGAACTTGTTAGAGTTCCTTTGCCTTGTTAGGAGCAATCTTTACAAAGAAAGTACAATGACCCTATTAGGAGTCTTTACATAACCCTGTTAAAGGTGAATGGCTCACTGCCAGAGCTCACTGCCCAACAACAAGAAGGATACAACCTCCTAATAATAGATACACACTATATCCAAAGAGTGAACTGTTGTTATGACACTGTTGTCTAAGCAGTTCCATTTATGCACTAATGCTCTGATCTCTTAAAGAGCTCTATCTCATACTGATTTTTTTATATTTTTCTTTTGTATATCTTTACTGCATATTTTTCATTCTCACACTTAATACAAAATTGCATGTCAAGTATATATACATGCCTGAATAGACGCGACCGAAAACTAGAACTTAGTCGGCCCAAAATTAACATACATAATGCTTCTAAATGAATTGTCTTAAGCATGTTTACATGAGTTTTAATAACATATTACAATAGGTGCATAGCCATTAAAAAACAAAATAATATATGCTAATCAAAATCTGAAGTCGACTCCATGCTCTGTTTACTGAACTGCTAGTGGCACTTGTACTTGTAACTTCTCCGTACTGTCATATCTTACCATGCATGTGTAGAATAAGCATAAAAACATATCATAAAGCTTAAGTACAAAGTCGCATACTCTAACTTGATCGTACGCACGTGCAATGGTGCTCTGATCAACTGTATACCTCTATTATGTTCTTCTTTCTATACTTAGCCAAATCTTGATCTTCAAAGTTTGTGAACTTACTGTCAAAACTTCATATGACTTTGTTGCCATAATGAAAACACAAAAATAGTCATATAATCTCTGTAGTGTCAACTTGCCAACAGAATGCACCACCACTTGTTCTCTTTTTTTCATCAATATTTCCTTCCCAATCAGCATCAGTATAAGCATGTAAATCAAAATCATCAAATTTCTTATACCATAAGCCATAATCCAGTGTTCCTTTCAGATATCTAAATATTCTTTTCACAACATCAAGGTGTGTCTCTTTAGGATCTACTTGATATCTTGCCACAATTCCAACAGCATTAGCAATATCTAGTCTAGTGTGAGTCATATATTGTAAGCCTCCAATCATAGATCTGTACTTTGTTTGAAAAACACTCTGAGATTCATCAGTAGTAGTAAGCTTGTGACCAGTAACCATAGGTGTTCCAACAGGTTTACAATCTTCAATTCCAAACTTTTTCAACATTTCTTTAAGATACTTTGTCTGAGAAATAAAAATACCACGCTTGTTCTAATTAATTTCAATCGAAGGAAAAATTCCATTTCACCAATCATTGACATCTCAAATTCATTTTCCATTTCTTTAGAGAAATTTTTACTCATTACATCATTTCCTCCAAAAATGATATCATCAACAAAAACTTCAACTATTAGAATTCCATCTTCACTAGTTGCTCACTAGTTCTTAAGTACAAATTGTTGTCTGCATTACCTTTTCTGAAGCCAAGATGAAGTAGATACCTGTCCAATCTTCCATACCATGCTCTAGGTGCTTTTTTTAGTCCATACAACACTTTCTTCAACTTTCAAACCATCTACTCATCTTCTATCAAAGGAAATCCATCATATTGTTCAATATGTAATTCCTCTTCTAGATCTCCATTTAGAAATGCAGATTTCACATCCATCTGATATACTTTGAAGTCTTTGTGTGCAACATAAGAAAGAAATGATCTTACAACCTCAAGTCTAGAAATGAGAGAAAATGTTTCTTCAAATTCTATACTTCTTGTTGTGAGTAGCCTTTACAAACCAATCTTGCCTTATTTCTTACAACCATTCCTTCTTCATTCATCTTGTTTCTAAAAACCCACTTAGTTCCTATAACATTCTTATCTTTAGGTCTAAGAACCAGTTCCCAAGTGTTATTTTTCTTTATCTTTTTCAATTCTTCCTGCATAGCTTTAGTCCAAGATTCATCTCTACATGCCTCATCAGTAGATTTTTGTTCAAATTGAGAAATCTAGCCAATTTTATCTCTTAATCTCGATCTTTTCATCATTCCTCTATTTGCATCTCTAATAATTTGATCTTCAGGATGGTTTTTCTTAACATACCTCAGAGTCTTAGGATTTTTAGTAGGATCAATTGAGTCATCTTGACATACTAATGCAGAGGATTCCTTGAATGTGGAATCAAGAGTCCTAAAATCTAATAGGTTTCTAAATTCAATCCCAAGGAATGCTCAAGACCATGAAAACAACACTCCAACCATGGTAAATGCAACCTATGCTAATTTCCTTCTATCTCAGGACAGTTTTATGAGATGGATTGATTTAACCTTCAAGATGACAAGATGAATTTTTCTGGAAAGAAAGAAAGTTTTTGGTAACATAAAAAAATATAACCAAAAAAAATATTAGGGTTCTAAAGCTTCATTTGATACCCCAAATAGTAAACCTACTGAACGTGCAGACTCAGAGAAAGAAAATAGTTTTGATATATATCTACTATGTATATAATAACTTTTGACCCCGACTATATTTTTGAAATCGCTTCAGTCAGAAGTTGCGTAATTAGGTTTTGTAAAACATACTTCAAAATCAAGGAAATCCAACGGTGCAAACAAATTCTATGGTCTCTGCACCGAGACCTATTATAACTGTCAAAACATGGAAAATGCAAAAAAACTTCATTGATCTTCAAACCTATTACATCGACTTCCACACCTTCATTGGATTGTTTAAAATATATTTAACTTGTTTTCAATGAAGGAAAATGACCAACCACCTATAACTAACTTCCAAACTACCTACAACAGTCCCAAAACTGAATGTTACACTAATTACAACTTTAAAAAGTTGTCAAGTTGACAACTACCCTTGTCAACTCGACTATTACATCCTCCTTTGCATTTTTATTATTAAAATAATTTCTAAAGGCCCTTTTATGATTCAATCCTAATGTATTAGGGCTTGAATAACCCTTATTCCAATTAATGGCTTTACATAACTTTGGTTCATGATCATATTACCAAATGATCACAACATTACAAAATATTATTAAACGTCATTAAATGACCAATCATGGTCTATTAAATTTCCAAATGACCCTTGATGGTCGTGACTTCATCTTCCTAGGATCCATAGTGACCCTGGTGTGCCTTCATGGCCTTGGTGCTCCTGCACCACATACCTTGATCTCACAGCCAATCTCAAAAGGTTCTTCTTGGTCTGTAGTAACCTCCTTGATTTATGTAGTTTGGTTGTAGTCATATATTCTTTCTTGAATCTAGAAATTTTCATCAATCCTCACATTAGCACTTTCAATCATCTTTCTCAATCTCAAATTGAAACATTTATAAGCTTTTCTTTTAGTGGAATAACCAAGGAAGATCCCTTCATCATTTATAGCATCAAACTTTCCTATCTCATCATCTCTTTTGATATAGAATTTACCACCAAATATTCTGAAATACTTCATAGTAGGAGTATGAATAAACCATAGTTCATAAGGAGTCTTACTTGTACCTTCTTTGATCTGAATTTTGTTCAAAGTATACACGGCAATACCAACAACTTCTCTCCAATGAGCATGTGATACATTTCCTTCCATCAACATGGATCTAGCAACATCTAATATTGTTTTGTTTCTTCTCTCTACTATCCCATTTTGTTGTGGTGTCCTAGTAGTAGATGTCTATCTGTATATTCCATTCTCTTCACAGTAGGTATTGAACAAGTCATAAGTAAACTCTCCACCTCTATCTAATCTCAAACATTTTATCTTTAAGCCTGATTTATTCTCAAATTTTGCTTTGAATATCTTGAATTTGTCAAACGACTCAGATTTTTCTCTTAGATATGTAACCCACATCGTCCTCGAAAAGTCATCAACAAAAATTATAAAATACCTTTCACCATAGTAAGATCTTGTTCTTGGAGGACCACACATATTTGTATGCACTAGATCCAACTTCCCTTTCACTGAGTAAGATTTTCTTTGAAACTACTTCTAGTTTGTTTCCCCACTACACATTCTCTACACGTGGTGTTAGATGGTTTCAAAATATTTGGTAGGTCTCTAACTGCATTAGTCATACTTGCCTTCACAATTTATCAAAATTCATATGACAAAATCTTCTATGCCATAACTAACTGTCATCAAGATTCAGAACAAAACAAGAAGCCTCAGATGTATTTAATTCAAATACATTACCTCTGGATTTAGTACCAGATGTGATCAAGTCTCCTGACTTACTTCTAATAGAGCATTTCCCATCAATAAATTTCAATTGATAACCTTTTTCCACTAGTTTTCCAACACTCAAAAAATTATGCTTAAGTCCATCAACAAGTAATACATTGTCAGTATTAGTCTTTTCATCCAAAGAAATAGATCCAACTCCAATGATAAGCTTAGGATTATTGTCACCAAATCTCACAATACCACCATCATACTTGGTTAGCTTAAAAAATTTATTTCTATCTCTAGTCATATGGTGTGAACAACCACTGTCTATGACCCATTCATATTTCTTTTCAACATGTGACAATAAGGCTCTTTTTCATGAATAGTTTTATCATCCTTGATAGAAATAAATCCAATCTCATAATAATCAATAGCATCATCATCAAAAACACCTTCACTAGCATAGTAACATTCCTTATCCTTGGAATACTTAGGTTTATAAAACTTAGATTTATGCTTTGGAACCCTTGTAGGACATCTAGATGCAAAATGACCTATCTTATTGCATGAAAAACATTTTAGAGGTAACTTTCCTTCAAACTTACCCTTACCTCTCTTTTCTCTTCTAGCAATCAGGGCCACAATTTCATCTAACTTTCTTTCTTCTTCCTGTATATGTTCCCAGTCATCAACATATTCACCAAGCTCTTCTCTTAAGTCACTACTGCTGATGCTCATAGTTCCTGATAAAGTCCTTTTATTTTTATGCACAGTCACCTTGAATGTTGTCTCAACTTTAGGTAATGAATCTCCTAGCTTGGCGGCCTCAAAAGTAGTTAATTTTGCAATCAACATTTCTCTATTAAAGTTCATCGTCAAAGGTATGATGTCTTCTATAGCTTGCACTTTAGTCTTTTAAATAGGTGTCAAAGATCTAAGAATTTTTGTGATCACTTCTTCCTCACTGTATGTGCCTCCATATTTTATGATCCCCATAACAACCTCAGTAATTCTCTATACATATGCTCTAATATTTTCATCATCTTTCATTTTCATATTTTCCATCTTGTCTTCCAGTTCTGCAACTTTGCCTTCTTATAGTGCTTACAATCTTGTCCAAATGTCATGTGTAGAATCCAAATCTTTAACCTTTGTGAATTCACCTTCAGAGAGCACACTAATCGGTGCTTCTCTTGCGACAATGTTATATGAAAATATCTTCTTTTCTTCATTTGTAGCTTTATCTAGTTCATCCCCAGCCTCCATCTGTACATCCTTCTTTGTAATCATCCAGTAGTTGATTCCCAAGCATAGTAAATGTGTTCTTGTATTGTTCTTCCAAATATCAAATTTTGCAGGATTAAACTTCGAACTATCCTTCCTATAGAATGTCATCTTTGGGATCACCTCAAGTTGTTAAGATTTCTCTCTAAGGACCAGT
Organism: Thuja plicata; assembly: GCA_018584345.1. Taxonomy (NCBI): domain Eukaryota; kingdom Viridiplantae; phylum Streptophyta; class Pinopsida; order Cupressales; family Cupressaceae; genus Thuja; species Thuja plicata. Next base: position 892,097 of record MU224754.1, read on the forward strand.
AGCTCTGATACCAATTTTTAGGAATAACATTCCACCAAAACAACTAATAGGGGGGGGTGAATTAGTTGTGTGACAAATTATTAAACATCAAACTTTATAAACAAAAACTTTAGTCCAAATGATAACACAGTAAATGCCAATACAATAACACAATCCTTTGTTGACGAGGAAACCCTACTAAAAGATTTAGCCCTGTTAGGAGCTTATTGATGCATTACATTACACAGTCTATGTTAAAGGATAGACCCTATTAGGATTCAAGAGTAATAGTGGGCTCACTACCCAGGCACAATGCCTAAAGAAGGTTAAATCCACCCTCGGGACTTATAGTCTGAAATATGAATGTATAAGAGATGTACAATCCAGTGAACTGTCTAATAGCATCTGTCTTTACTTGGTCAATTCCAATGAATTAACATAATCACAACCTCTTCTCTAAATCTAGAAGACTTCACGCAAACAAGCTCGTAGCTTCCACACTTCGTTATCTCTTCCACAATTACTCTTTCCAACAAGAAAAACTCTCTCGTATATACCCTATTACAATATTCAATTAGGTCAGCCAATTAGGTTTCCCCATTGTGCAAATAATTACTTAACCCCTTGCTAAGATACACACGGTACCTATAACAAGTAAACATAAATTACAATTCATCAAATATAATCCAAGGTCTGTAATCCACGCTCACAATCCATAATACATGCTTCATCTGTGAAGTCGGCCCCAAATAGGTCTCCTCCAGAACATACACCACCGTTGACGTCACCAAGAGTCCTACAACCCGTGAAACATAAACAACATGTCTTATGCCATCCCTTAAGCTCGCATAACCTAAATCCATGTTACACATAAGTTATACTCAAAACACAGAGACTAACTCTGTCAAAGATCACTATCACCGTCTAGTACCCAGTCTTCACTAAAACATTTGTAACTCATCCACTATACAATATTAAGCCATGTGACATTAGGCATAAGATAAAAACATATCCCTATACACATCACCATCTTCACTTATTCTAAATCAATCATACAGTACCCATACACTTTTGTCAATCATCAAGCAACAATAATAACCAGTCTGATCTCCCTCCATAGAAACATATGATGACATCAGTGACAAAACATGAATGCCAACAACAAAATCAGAGACCAATTCCAATATAGTCCTAGTTTTCACATTCTAAGGAACAAAGGTCTTGCTAACATACACATGTTAACCAAACAAAAGGAAAGAATATACCAAATTTGATCAAAGCTAGCCATAGATGATTAACCCATTTCTGTAGGAGCATGTCATTAGCCATAATTTGAGATCATAATTTAAGGTGAATTATTATCTTACGAATGTAAGAACTTTGATCAAAGCTATCCCTAACTGATTGACCCATTCCTGTAGGAGCGTGTCATTAGCCATAATTTTATATCATAATTTAAGGTGAATTATTATCTTAGAAAACCATATAAAGTAGTTTTTTTTAATTTTATAATTAAATAAAACAAAAAAAATAATTATAACCATATAAAGTAGTTGATTACTAGAACTCGTTAAAAAAATTGTGCAAACTCCAAAAAGGGTTGACCATTTACAAGTGACGTGAATGATTTTTGTCATTTATTAGTATCTTATTTATAAATAATCTATTAGTATTATACATAAATTAAGGGATTTTAATGACATCTGTTAAAGATTTTTATAGTTTAGTTCTGCAAATTGTTAGGTCATTTTGGTCGTAAGATTATCATTTAGGAAAAATAATAGTTTTTTTGGTAATGACTCTCTCTCTCTCTCTCTCTCTCTCTCTCTCTCTCTCTCTCTCTCTCTCTCTCTCTCTCTCCCTCATNTGTCTCTCTCTCTCTCTCTCTCTCTCTCTCTCTCTCTCTCTCTCTCTCTCTCTCTCTCTCTCTCCATCATTGTCTATTCCATGCCCTAATATCCCTCTTTCAATCTCCCCATCCCTCCTATCCCTTCACGACATCACCATCTCTTTCTCTCTTTTAACTTGTTCACTCTGTCTACCTTATCTCCCTTCTATCTCTCCTATCTTCTTAATATCTCCTCACTTAAATCATAAATTTTATTTAGGATCTGTCTTAGGGATAAATAACATTTTTAGATAAGAAAAGTGCATACGGGTTCTATAAGACTATGAACTTAGTGCATTTAACACCAATATGAATGTTGCACATTTAGCTAAACAGAACCCAATCAGGTTTTTACTTATAAACATAACCCGTACGTGTTCTATTGAGCTAAATTTAATTCCCAATGACAAAAGAAATATTATTGCAACTTGTTCAAGGCCCTACTATGGGTTTTCATGGTTCTCTGTGACAGTATCAGGCAATGTAAGAGTTTTTTATCATATATGATTTCAAATGATTGATTTCTCTTATTTTTTTGTTTGTTCGTGAAGTTAATTTTATTGTTAACACTTTTGATTATAACAAAATGATGATGATAATTTGCATTTTTTTTGGTAATTGATTGTGTATGTTCATCATGATATTGTTTTTTGTTTGTTCTTGAAGTTAGTTTTATTGTTAAAAATTTTCATTATAACAAAATGAGTTGGGTTTTGTAACAAATATTTGCAAAATGATATTATGTAGGATAATCGATATTAACTATGGGAAAGAACAAGAGAAGAACAACGAGATGTAGAAAAGGAAAGACAAAGGGAGCATATGAGGATATTATGTGAAGGTACATCATCTAATGCACTTAATGCACCTAATGAAAATGATGAACATACAACAATTCAAATTGATGTGATGAATGCACCTAATGAAAATGATGAACATACACCAATTCAAATGCATGTGATGAAAGAATCTAATGAAAATGATGAACATATACCATTTTAAATTAATGTGATGAATGCACCTAATTAAAATGATGAACATACACCATTTAAAATTGATGTGATGAATGTACCTAATGCATATAATGAAAATGAAGAGCATGCACCAAGCTTAACACCTCCCAGAATTATTCGTAGAAACCCAAAGTTCCTAATTGACATTGATGAGAATATTTAAAAGCCAATGCCTAACAAAATTTACAAATGAAATTGTAGAAGAATGGTTAGAAGAATGTGGAATAAATATTTTAATAGCTTATATCAAACTAGAAGATTCCAATTGGTTGTTGAAATGGTTAAACATATGAAATTTAGAGAGACAATAAAAATTTTGGGATTAAGAACATCATAAAATAATAGTGAAAGAACCGTTGTGATAAATCCATTGGTTTGACATCACGTACTAAATATGATAATGTTACTCGACATGTCCTCACATCAATCATAATGGGGAAAAAATGGAAAATATTGTTTAATAAGAAAAATAAGCAATTCATTAAACATAAGTAGAATAACATTACGAAATTCCTTAGGGAGGTGGGACAAAATTGAGGATCCTAATTATAATTCTCTTCGGGCATTCTCAGGTAGAATTCCACACAAAGACAAGGTTTTTGTTGATGCGCTAAGAACATTAATTGTAAAATTTTTACATGACAACACAAAGATTTCTCCAAAACAAAGAGATGTTGTTAGAAGACGAATCAGATCTAGAAATCGTGAGCCACACCAAAACACTTTTTGGATATGAATCAAACTCAATTTTATGAAAGATTCTTTCAAATCTTTCCTCATATAAGAATTAGTCAAATATTTTTTGAAAAGACAAAACATTTTAATGTTAAGATTAATCATGCATTTACAACATGTTGGTGTAGGGTGCATATTGAATTTTTACGTTAAGATTAATCATGCATGTACAACATGTTGTTGTAGGGTGCATATTTAATTTTCCATGCATTATGATATTTATCTTCATATATGTTGTACTTTGCACACTAACGGTGTTTTGCAGGAATGTGGTCTTCAAGCACCTCCTAAGTCACCAAGAGATTGTATTTCCAGTGTACTATGCAAATGAGATTATGGTTGCATTTATTATAAGATGATGTGTTTGAAAGGTTTTTGTCCTACACGTGGTGGTTTGAAACATTTGCATAGATGTCTACATCTAGAGAGTATACATGAAATTGGTAAGAAACTAGTTTCTTTTGGAAAATACAAGTCAATCACATATGTTGTTAAAGATGGAAAACAATTGAAGAGGTGTGAGTTAGTGAGAAAGGATATATCCATAGTTGAATTCATGAAGATTTTTCAAGAGAAAGTAGTTTATGAGTACATAGCTCATACACATAGATCTTGGTGGTTAGATGAGAAATTCAAGTTATGTAAGGACACTTATCCCCTTGGTACTATTGTCTTTATCATTGAAGTTTATGAGAACTATACACTAAATCCTCAAAATGAAATACAATCTATGTATTACCATTCTACACAACCTACAAATTTTGTACATGTAGCATTCATGCATGCACATGATAGCATAGAGGAGGACAAAAGGGTTCTAAGAGATTATCACTTCTATATCAGTGATGATCGTACTCATTTGTTAGAGTTTATGCAAGGATGCTTTGAATTTTTCTATGATAGGTTAAGGGAAAGAGATATAAGATATAACCAACACATAATATGGTCAAACAATTGAACCTCACAATTCAAGAATGAAAGGATGTTCTATTGGTTGACAAGGATGCATGTGAAAAGTGGTGTGCATAATTTTTAGAATTTCACTAAGGTTGGGCATGGAAAAGGAGGGCATGATAGTGCGAGAGTATGTGTAAAAAGTGTTGGAAAGTGGTTCATTCAAGAGTGTTCTAGAACACTTGAGGGTTTTCATTTATGACAACACATCTCTTATGAATGGTCACTTGGTGTCATACACAGTTTTGGAGTTATATCTTGCAAAATGACTAAGTCTAGAAAGCAGAATTACAGAGTATAGCACAATTAATTCAAAGTTTCCATTTCTGAATAGAAATAAGATTTTTGAGAGAATATTCAATTAATTAAATAAATATGACCTCATAATTGCTTTTTCTCAATTATCTGAATAATTAAATTCAATTA
>MU224754.1:908785-925489 GCA_018584345.1 Thuja plicata
TTGTTAGAGGACTTAGAACATTCCAATCTGAATGTCACCTTGTTAGAGGATTTATACAAATGACTGTTAAGTCAACCTTGTTAAAGGATTTAACTGATACAATGGTAAGAAAGTAATCAATAGTTTGCAATCTGGTACATACAACTTACTTTGCAATTCAGATCCAATTACAGCTCTGATGTTAACTTACTAGATAGCCTGCATTGTCATTTCAACCTTCTGATCTGCTTGGAAATCTGTCAAGCAATCACACATGCAACACTCTGCCTTTGCCTTTTGCCTTCTCTGCTAGATCATGCTAAACAGTAAATCAACTACGCAAGCCTCTTTGCATACACATCCATCCACTTGCACTTTTTCACACTCAATGAATAACCCCTGAGGTTATCATATACCTATTTGTCTAGGTCAGATAAATCTTTTGCCACTTAAACAAGATCGTAGATCTTAGGTTAGGTCAAATCCAACGGATCATTCCATCTTTTGCATTACATTTACTTCTCCAAAGTAGTCTCTAAATAAATCTTGAAACCATGCATTAATTACGGTTACCCATACATTAAATGACGTGGATCAATCTTTAATTAACATTACATGTCCCAATAAAATTAACTAAGTCGGCCAGAGATCTCAAATATCATCAATAATCAAACTTCTGTAAGTCGGCCTTCATCACTGTTTTCACTCGGCAATTTCAATGGTGCTCGACATTGAGCAACTTTTTGCTCGTCACAACAACTTTACTAGGCACAAGCAACTTTGCTCATCAAAAGCAACTTCGCTCGGTACAAGCCAAACTTGCTCAGCACGGAACAACCAGAAAAACTGTCTTTGAAAGATAAACAACAAATTACTTTGCCAAGGTGCCAACTGATCAAGTACCCTTTGAATTACCTTAACTCAACCATTCACTTGGTCTTCTTGTTAAATCTTCTTCATCAACAATAGTTATGGTACTCAAACAGATAACAATAGTCTCACCAATTAAGGTTTGACATCAATGACAAAATAACAATTGCTTGCAATGTCACTTTCCAACATAAAATACTTCACAAAGCAAGAATTGTAATAATTGAAGATGATTACAATGCTTCCAAATGCTTGAGGGTGAAATCCTTGCAAAACTTCTAGAGAAAGAGATCATCACAACTTATTACATTATGAGATCATTACAACATCTTAATATATGAGATCATTACAACTTATTGAAGAAGATAACTCCTTTAAAATGTACATATGCCTTGCTTATATAGGTACTTACCACCCAAGATATTACAATCACAACCAATGCGGGATAAAGTTTTGTAGAGAGTAGATATAACTACCTTGCTACAAATATTAAATGCAAGATGCATAACATTAAATGACACCTAATATGATTTTTATTTTTATTTTTAAAAATCACCCTTTTTTTTCCTTTTCCCTATTTTTTGGGGGGCTCCCTATTTTTTCGTGGCTTCCTATTTTTTCGGGATTCCCTACTTTTTTAGATTCCATATTTTTTTGGGATTCCCTATTTTTTCAGGAATTTTATTATCTCTCTTTCTCTATTTATTTATTTAATTACTCATTTATTTTGGTTGATGTAAGATTGCTCTTACACCCTAGATGTTCTTGCATCAGTACATAATACATCTTTACAAGAAGAAATGTCAAATCAAGAACATACAATACACAAAAGGATGTGACCTAGGCTCTCAATCCCATCTCATCACATCGATACAATAATGATACAAGTTCAATGGATGTTATGGCCACCACAAATCAAACCTTCATCTAAAAAATGAGAGATGAGAACATGGCTTAGGTGCTTTTCTGTCAACCATGAAGCTTACACTTTCCTAGAATTCTTACAAGAAGAATACCCAACCTTTCATGAGATGCCTATAAGTCTAGAATCAATGAATAGGATGATATGTGTGCAACATGATATATCTAAATGCATTTCATATATGAACATGTTATGTCGTACTATCGTGATATGACAAAGAGAACAAATATCAAACAATCATCTATTTCAATGATACACATAGCTTTGGCCAAAGCATTTGAATCAAGTATTGGTAGATAGATCTTGAAAAGAAGATCTAACCTCCTCTATTAGTCCATATTCAGCATTGTCCAACAACAAAAAACCACAATCTCATAGAAAAAAAAAGTTAATTTTCTTATTCTAAAGTAGTTTAAATCGTAACATGCCTTGTTTAAATCCTCAAACAATAACGATTATCTAAACATTGTACAATTTAATTCTATTATACTATATATGTTAAATTTAATGATTTCATGTAATTTTACATACTTTGCATATTATGTCGTTATTTCATATTTCTAACTAATTGTATTGGTGTATTTGCAACTTGGACGTGTGGTGAATTCAATTATGATGATACAAGAGTATATATATGTATCGTCTTAAAATGGAAGCACTCCCACGTTAAGAACATTTAGCCCTCCTTAGGGGGTGTTTTAGACCATCATCATGTTGTCCTCTCATTTCTGCACCCTCTCCAGATTCAAGCATTCAAGCTTTTGAAGGGATTTGGTTCAAGCATTCAAGATTCATCATTCAAAACCCTAGATCTATCCATCATAGTGGTGTGATCTTCCTTCAATATCCTTTGTGCATCCTCAAGATTCATTCATTCTTCCTTCAAGGTGGATTCCAAGCACACAATCATGGAGGTTTATGGTTTCTAATATTGAGTCCAAGCTTTCATATTTACATACTTGTTTACATTCGAAATACAATTGCATATCTATTGAATATTATAGCTTCATTATTAGATTTACTTATATACTACTTGCTAGCATTCTCTATTTCAATTATTGATTTCAAGGTTAATTCCTAAATTGGGGTTTGACTAAGGCAAACCCCTCTCCCAACAAACAAAACCATTTTTCTTGCAGGTACAAGTACTGGACAACGAATTATAGAGCAAATTCGGATAACCTTTTCGACCAACTTCTAGGATCCGCGATCAGAATTTCCATCGGAGCAGTGCAGGTCAAGGCCGACATTTTGGGGCACAATTGCACCCTAGTAAAGAGGTCAAGGTCGACCTGACTCAAAAAAGGAAAATATTTCTTGGTTTTGTCCGACTCTACATTTATGTTCCAGATCCGGTTGCAGAATTTCCCGAAACCCAACACAGACATCAGAAAATAGGCTTTTCCAGATCTGCTACATTCCAAGGTATATGTTTCATTTCAATTAAGGTTTCAATTCAAATCTATTACATACTCTTCATCCATTATTCAGGATTGTAAGGCTTTCTTCTTTCTTCTTATTTCCGATCGATTGATGCATTTGTGCATTAACCATTTTCTTATGGTTGATCAAAGTGGATCTTTCCTTTGTGAAATTTGGGGCTAGGAAGAGAATCTTATCTTCTCCTCAACACCATTCACATACACACACATACGCACATTCACTCATCCACCCCACATCATTATTCATATCTTACATTCTAGTGACCTCCCATTTTAGATGTTACAATATATATATATATATATAGAGAGAGAGAGAGAGAGAGAGAGAGAGAGAGATCAACTCTAGTTGATTTCATGGTAGTATGCAACAAATTAATATTCTTAATGTGAAACTATTAAAAACTTCAACAAGATCATTCAAAACACACACACACACACACACACACACACACACACATATATATATATATATATATGAAAAATGATAGATTTATACCAAAATAGTTTTTGATGAATAATGCTAAAGAATAGTGTTCTTTATATCATAATAGTTTGAAAATATAGATGTAAAGAATATACTATAGATCCATAATTTTCTTATTTCATACAATAGTTATGTATGCATGTATGTACATATACATATATACTCGTTTATACATATTTATATATACGTGTATATATTTATACACACACATAGTGAGATCAAGTGAGAAATAAACTATATAAGATATGTATTATATGATAGGAGTATAATTTTGCACAACATTGGGCCAATACTTATATATAATGTATCAAGTTGATCTCTTAAAATAGGTACAAAACTAATAATATTTTTATTTCTATTTAATAAATGAATCATATTGAGATTTTATCTTCTAATCATATTATATTTTCATAATTAAATTTTAAATAAATTCTGATAAAAAATATATATTTTAATTATTTATTATTGATTTAACATACAAATGACTTGTCAACAATCCTATTATAATCCATCCACATAACTAAATTCATAACCTTTAAATCAACCTCTTTATGATTAAATTGATTAATAAAACCTCAAAAATTTTAATTGGCATATTAACACATCAAAAATTCAAATAATTTAAAAATACAATTAATATTTAATCAGGGACAACTTCCATAACTTCTCATTTTTGCTATATAACCTTAACATTATTTAATAAAAGCCTGAATGGATAGTAGGTAGTTCCCCATAGTTTCGGGTTCGAATCCACTCTCGAATTTAAGAAGTGGGACATAGGACAAAATTCTTAAAAAGAAGTTTCTAATATATAATTAATTAACAATCAAATTGGATTACGAAACAATCAATTTGAGTCAGCAGCATTTAAAAAATTGTTGATTTTGGTATACCCACCAAAGTAGTGTATCCAATAAACTTTGTAGCCCTTTTAGGTTTATTTACGCCTACAGTTCTATTTAATCTATTGAAAAATTATCCATAAATCTCCTAAAACGTTACCTACGAACACGCTTCCTTAATACTAGCTGCTTTCTTGTTCCCTTTAGGCACCCAATCTTCAAAGGTTTTGTGAGCACATTCTTTAAGTAATTTAATTTAATTTAATTTAATTTTTTTTTAGTAATGAGGTAACTTATGTATTGATTAAAAGTTGGGAGTGGATTGTATTTAGTTTTAAAATATTTCGTTTTGCTAATTAATTAATTGTAGATCTAATTAGGTATACTAATTTATAATTTTATAAGAATGGAAATTTTTAAAAATTAATAATTTAATTAGATTATTTTATATAATTAAAATATATTTGATTTAAAAGAAAATATTAGATGTATATTATTTTACTTATAATATAATCAAACATTTATTTATTAAATTATGAAGGGGAAAAAATTATCATGTATACTTTAGAAAAATCTAAAAAGAAATTGAAAAATAAAAATAGTTAATTACAATTGGTTGAAATAAGTTTTTTTAATCACTAGTTATGAAAACTAATCTAGTAAGAGATTAGAAGTTCAAAAAGTTATTTGAGAGATCTAATATAACTATTTGTATTCATAATAATATATAATATATCACTCAAAAAACAGGGTCAAAAACTATCATCATTCTATCTTTTTGTGTTCTCTTTCATCTTGATGATGGATCATCCAAAAGCAATAAGTAGAAGTCAAAAACTACCAGCGCACCCAACAAACCTATACAAAAATGTACCCATCATAACGAAAGTCCATAACAAATTACAAACCATCATTCCACTCCAAACACCCCAAGAATATAGCAAAAATTCAAGAAAAAATACAAATTAAATATATATTATCTTAATTTCAAATCTAAATGCATATCTATATATTATTATTATTATTATGTCTTTTGAGTGTAATCTTCAATTCATTTTCATGTCCTTCTTTTATTGATTAATTTAGTTTTTAATTTCTTCTTCTTCTCTCCTTTTTATTTTATTACATTTTTAATTATCTTATTTGGTCTTTCTATTGATTTTTATATTGGTTGTAGTTCTTGCTATTCTATTGTAAGCAATTTCAAAGTATTTTGAAGGTGGACAATGTAAACGAATTCTATGAGGAGACAAGGCTTCACAAGTTAGCAAACTTATTGGTCAAGATTCATAATAGAAATGTCGACATAGGGGAAGTGTTTTAGTAGTCGTTATAGCTAACTTCAGGCACCAATAGAGCCTAAACTATTCATCAGAATTGGACAAAAAACATTTTGTTGTCTTCGTGTGTAACTCAACTTTTTCAAAATATTTTTTGGCTCTTGGGTGAAGCACCAAAGGGTCAAAAAATGGCCATTTCAAAATGTCGCCTGATATGTAACCCCTTTTGTGCCATTACTCGTTCGCTTAGACAATCAAAAAGTTTGCACAATTTATCCAATACTTTTTACACAAATGCTCCAATTATGCAACTTTTGCAAAAAATGCCCAAATAATGGTGCACTATTGGTACCAATAAACTTGCACAATTGATCTAATTGTTAACTTTTTTTCCCAAAAAGTGGGCCCACTATTGGCTCATAGATGATTTTCTAGTGGGCTTTTAATTTGTGTAATGTAGTGCATGACTATACTAGTGCTCTTCCTTAGAAATAAATATGAAAATGTGTTAACATTGTGGCTTTTGGTCCCTTAGATTGCTTGATTTGTGGACGTCATTAAAGTTCCTTCATTCGTTTATTCATCCTAGGTCTCTAAAATATATCACTTCTCTTCCTCTTATGTCTAATGATAGATCATAGAGTTTCATCGAAAATGTTGACAATAAAAATTTACACGATCAAATCCAAAAAAATACAAACAAATCAGTATAGACTTAAAAAATTTCATAATTTTAAGGTATAATCTATTTCCCATAAAAAATCATTAATTCAATCTAGATCTCTAAAAATTCTCACTTCTCTCTAATGATCGATTATAGAGTTCCATCCAAAATGTTGGCAAGACATGACAGATCATAAAGAATCATCCAAAATATTGACAACACACAATCAACTCCAAAAGTATACAAACAAATCATTATAAACTAAAAATTTCATGATTTTAACATATAAATCTATATCCAATAAAATAATAGGACAAAATCCTCTCCCTTGGATTCTTCTATCTACTAAACTTGCACTTCAAGTTAGATTTCGTCCCATTTCGTAGTAAACGAGGGGATTAATAAAATCAATCTTCCTTTCACACGTGTGAAAAGTTTAACGACGGTAGCCAGTCAACTCAGCACACCAAACACCCATAAAGAATCATCATTTACTACATTTGAAAAGAAAATTCGGTCCTACCAACCACCGGTTACCTACACTGACGGGTAAACGTAACCGTCAAAGTTCAAGAGCAGGACTTACCGGTGCCAATCCACTAACAGACAATTTCCCGTCAGTTAACGGACACCTACATTTGAATGTCACATAACAGCTTACCATACATGGCATAACATGGCATGGCATATGAGGAATCCAAGCTTATATTTAAATTATTTTTAAAAAAGCTAGATATTTGCTTTTGCTTTTGCTTTTTCTTTTCCTTTATTATTTGCGGTTTATTAATTGCGTTAATTATTTTTCGGTGCGAATAATATATTAAATTTTTCTCTTTAAATGGGGGAGGTAATGTTCGGTCGTTGCAGACATTATTTTGCATCTTTGTTATTTCCCAATGTTTTTAATTTTAATTTTTTTCATTTTCGTTACTTAAACTATATTAAAGTTAAAGCGGAAAAAAGTGGGAAAGTAAAGGTTTAATGATTGTTTTTTTGTCTTGTTTAGATGGTCCTATTTTTTTTAATTTATTAAATTAGAATAAAATAAACAATCACCAAAATAATCTAATATTTAGTTTCCATGCCTTCATATGATTTTCAATTAGATTTAGTCAAAACTTTGTATTTTTGACAAGTTATCCTAATCTTATGTGGGGACTTATTAAGTCAACTTTGTTGTCTTATTCTATTTGTTGATGAATTAGGTCTCCATTTTCATGGTGAGGTAGACATGAAATAACTTCATTTTCATAAGGGGAGTATAGAATAGAGAAAATGTTGAATAAGCATATTTTATGTAGATTTAAGTCTACAAGAGATTGGGAACGTTTTTTTTTATTTTGTATTTTGTTGAGAACATTCTAATGGAAGAATAAAGAAAATGTTGAATTAAATATATTTTTTCATATAGATTTGAGTTCAAAAGAAATTGAAATTTCTTTTTTATTTGTATTTTGTTGAGAATGTTTTAAGATAATAGAGAAAATGTTGAATTAAGCACATTTTTTTATGTAGATTTAACTCTAGAAGGGATTGGAGAATATTCTTAAATTTTGCATTTTGCTCTATATCATTACATTTATACACAAGTATAATTCTAAGTTAATGTTTTTTCAATAGAGTCCTCTGGATTGAGGATATCCATTTTGTCAAAATTGTCTAGACACAATCCCAATTTCATTCCTTATTTATTCTACCTTTGAGGGATTTAAACCTTGGTGAATGGCATAATCAAGGAAAATACATCATCCTCTTCAATATTTGTGTCTAACCAATCGAAAAGAAACTTTCATATTAATATATTTAAAATAACATTTTCAAGAAACTTTCAAATAACCACCATTTTAAATTAAAACAATAATATGTAACTTTTTTTTGGTAATTTAAGTATGTAATTTTTGAGTCAATCTTTATCAATATAAATGAAACTAAAATAATTGTGTATAATTCAAATGGAAATAACACTTCTTACATTAAATTATATTAGATTAAATGATATTTTTTTATTTTTTTTCATTTTTATGAATTAAACCATATTAAAGTTAAATTGGAGGGGAAAAAAGGAAAGTTTAGATTCAATGATTTAGATGGCCCAAATTTTTTAAATTTTATATAATATTAAACTAGAAAAAAAATTAAAAAAATCACCAAAATAATTATATATTCAATTTTCATGCCCTTTTTTTTAAATTTTCAATGTGTATTTTGACAAGTTGCCCTAATCTTATGTGGGAACTTATTCAGTCAACTTTATTGCCTTATTCCATTTGTTGATGAATTAGGGCTCATGGTCAACTTTATTGTCTTATTCCATTTGTTGATGAATTAGGGCTCATGGTCAGATGTACATGAAATGACTTCACTTTTTCTTGGGAGAAGTAAAGAATAAAGAAAATGTTTAATTAAGTATATTATTTATTCAAGTCTAAAAGGGATTGGGGAATGTTTTCTATTTATATATTTTCATGTAGATTTAAGTCGAAAAAGGAGTTGGAGAATGTTTTCTATTTTGTATTTTGTTGAGAACATTCTAATAGAAAAATAAAATGTTGAATTAAGTATAATTTTAGTATGGATTTAATTCTAAAAGGGGTTGGAGATTTTTTTTTTCATTTTGTTGAAAACGTCTAATAGGATTATTATGAGGACTCCATAAGTCTCTTTTCTTATGTCTATGTTATTGTTTTTTCAATAGAGACCTATAGATTGAGGAATATCCATTTTGTCAAAATTGTCTATGCACAATCCCAACCTCATCTCATATTTATTACACAACTGAGGGATTTAGACCTTGGTGGATGGCATAAACAAAGAACATATCATTGCCCTCATCATTTGTGTCCAAACAATTGAGCTAAAGCCCTCTAGTGTCCATAGAAACTTTCATGTTAATATATTTAAAATAAAATTTTCAAGAAACTTCCAAAAACTGTCATTTTAAATTAAAACGATAATATACTACCTTTTTGTCATTTAAGTGTGTAGTTTTCGAGTTAGTCTCTACCATTAAATGAAAATCAAATAGTTGTATATAATTTTAATGTAAATAATACATTAAATTAAATTATTTTGAACTAAATGAATAAATTATAGTTTTTAGATTTTTAGAAGAGATTAAAATAATGAATTATATTACTACATTCAACGAATGTGATGCTTATTTTGTTGTAGATGTTAGGAATTGATTTGTTAATGAGTTGAAAATTAGAATTTTGATTAGATGAAAACCTAAAAATCAATAAATAAATTGTGTTGTGCTCTAATTCGAAATCATGCTTACATAATTAAACCTAGAGCTATAGAAGCTAAGTGGTAAGGAGTAGATGATTGTAACATATGTACCTAAAATTATTGTACCATGTCTAAAGAGCATTGATATTTATAGATACAATTAAGGTCCATAATCTTCTTGATGTCAAACCCCTAGGTACAGACCAATTCAACGACTTTGGAACAATAATCAAATATAGCAAGAATGCATACAATATGCTTTAGAAGCCCTATGAAAATAAAGTAAATGAATAAAAAATGCACATAGACACTCAATTAGCATAGCTTAGGCAATGGAGATAGGTTCTAACATATGTGTAGCCATGTTAGTTATCCATGTAGTAAATGGTCCCCCTAAAATAAGAGAATTCGAGCACCCTGACCATCTCCCCACTCTTAATATGAGAGATAGAAACTCCCCCTAGAAAATAGAGGAAGAAGGAAAGGACTAAGTAGACCTCCCAAAATGAATAACCATCCTTAAATCCATTTAATTTTGGGAACATGAATGTCTTCACAAAGAATTGAGAATAGAAATATAGAAAGTTTTATAATGAGTGTTGAACTAGGTCCCTCTACATCAAAGAATACATGTTAATTTTGAAAGAAGGGAAACTCATAATACAAATCTTCTTTATGAATTCCCACTCCAAAAGTGGAATGAAGGGAGGTAACAACATGAATGTCCCTATAAAATGCTCACATTTCTCCATATTGATGTTGAACTATGATTGCATATTACAAGACTTGGGTATAATTATAGAATGTGTTAGTAAGGAAACTTGAAAAGATGGAGATAGAATATGAGGGTTTATATGTACATCTAGAGAAGGTGGTGAAGGTTCAAATGGTATTTTATCAAACATTGAGAGGCATGATACAACTCCAAATACCCCTTAGCATAATTGATTGTGAAGAGGTTGAAATTGCATTGATGGAAGCGACTAGGAGTATGCTTAGGGGTTTTGGCATTGAACAAAAAAATTGTTAGAATAACTGGGGGGGGTGAATCACTGGCCTCAAAAATTAATCCTTAAATCAACCCAAAAACTTAATACCACATTTATAAGCCTCTAGTTATATTCAGTCCTACAAGATGATTGCCTTAAAATACTTATATCAAATTACTACTTGTCTGAATGCTTTGTAAAACCTAATTCTGTATGTTTACCGATAAGTAGTCTTTCTATTTACCGAAATACAGTAAATAACTAGTGTATACCTATCAATCCAGATTTACTTATGTGAAATGCAAAACAGTAAAGTAATGACCCATAGACACATTAACAAATGGATTTTTAACGTTGAAACCATGTTAAGGGAAAAACCACTGGGACCGGTAACCCAAATTTTCACTCTTCTAAAGTGAGCTCGGTGAAGAGCCAAACCTGTTAAAGGTTACAAACACACTGTTAGGTGTGACCTTGTTAGAGGATTTAAATGAATATTTTTTCACTTAGTATCTGGCATCTAATGCTACCATCCTTGATCAAATACTCTCTTGGCCTGTCAATAGGTATCGGGCATATCCAATTCTACTTCAAGTATGATTGAAAACTTTTTGATACTCCTTGGGATGTATCTCAATTAGAAAAGACTTTTAAGTCCTGCTCGATTAAGAGACTAGATGCTTCAGTGGTTAAACTGAAATAGTGAATTGATCTGTTCACATATACAACTTGAATTGTAGATTTTCAGATCTATTGCAAGTGCATTACGTTTCTAATCAATATTATCAATGAAATACCTTTGCTCCACATTGTTCTTCTCTGTGATGTTGTATCACTATTCGTCAGTGTCTGCAAAATTTATTTATTTCCTCAGCTTGATTGATCAGGTCTGAATGAAGACTTTCTTCTGCTTCAGAATCTCTTCAGCATCTATTCTCTTGTCACTCCCCTTATTCATATTGAATAAGCTTGTCTCTTATATAGACATGATTTCACCGTTTCTTGGCTTTCTTGATCTTGGCGTGATCCATAATTCTCGCCAATTAGATTTAAAGAAAAACTCCTAATTTATCTCATAGAGATCTTCTTGCCAACTGGACTAAGTAGCTTTAAATCCTTTACTTATCTCTGGCTTTATCTTGTCAATTAAAACAATGATAAGTACCAGTTAAGTCTATATTTAGCTCTTGACAGCTAAGCATTTTGTCATTTCTCAACTCTTTGTTCTATCGGTCAATACTTCAGTTAGTCATTAGTGACAACTGACTGTTCCATTGGTGTGACTTCATTTGTCTTCGGGATCTCTGTCTATCGGGCAACACTGTAATTCTGTCTGTTAGGTTACACTGTGCTTTTGCTCGTCGGGTAATACTGTGACTTTGCTCGTCGATAATGTTGTTATTTTGTCTGTTGGGTAACACTGTGACTTTGCTCTCGTTAGTTTACTCTATTCGTCGGTGTATACAGTCACAAGTTGAATACTTAACTTTTATGTATTACTGATAGGATAGCCTTTGATTCATTGGTTCTCTGAAGTCTTTATAAATATGTACATGACAATACATATTATATCAAGTTGACATCAATGACAATACAATATATTAACTAATTTAATGTCTTGTATTAACTTTCTGTGTCTTGGTGATCATCAACTTAACATCTTCAAACATTCAATCACTTATAGTTCATCAATCTCTCCCTTTGGCATTGATGGCAACCCACTACATTATCACACTATATTATATATAATACAATATGAAATATAACAGTTGAAGTTCATCAAACTACCAATCTTATGTACTATAACCAATACAAATATCTGGTCCTTGGTAAGCTCACATAGCTTAGATTTGATTCTTGCAGCCTCTCTTTCTATCTTCAATCACTTCAATGGATAGATTTAAAATCTTTCTTCTTCTAATGTGATGTGTTCTCTTCTTGTGTCAAACTCTCTCCCTTTGATTGTTCTTTTCTTTTGATGTCTCTTTTCTCTCTTGTCATCAATCTCTCCCTTTGTATGTACTCTCCCTTTCTGGTTACATCTCTCCCTTTGGATAATGTGATGGATATAATTTCTCCCTAATGTGATAATGGATATAATATCTCCATTTTATAGCAATACAACAAATCTAATGCTTGATGTAGATAAATAACTTGTTGTGTACAGATGTATCTTTGAATTCCATTTCTCTATTTGCATCAACATGAATAATATTATGATAATATATAGGCTGATGTAGCCTTCGGTCATCTTATTGACCAATAGACAAGGGTCTGACCCCTAGTATTTTTCTTAAGTACTCAAATGTATCCTTGGGCAGTGGCTTGGTGAAGATATCAGCTAATTGTTCCTATGATTGCATATACTCAAGTATCACCTCCTTTGCTTGAACTTTTTCTCTCCAATAATGATACTTGATAGCAATATGCTTTGTCTTAGCATGCATGACTAGATTCTTGGAAATGTTTATTGCACTAGTATTGTCATAGTAGATAATTACTGGTTCAAGAATTTTCATATGCATACCTTCCAGTAACTGTTTGATCCATCCAATATTTGAGCAGTTTGCAGCAGCAACAACATACTCTGCTTCTGCAGTAGACTAAGAGATGCATCCTTGCTTCTTGTTGATCCATGTGACAATTTTGTCACCCACAAAGAATGCTCCTCTAGTTGTTCTCTTTAGGTCATCAATGTTTCCATCCCAATCAGTGTCAGTAACGACCTTAAGTTCAAATTTTCCTTCTCTTCTATACCATAAGCTATATTCCTTGATATTCTTCAGATATCTTAGGATTATTTTCATAACAGTCATATGTGATTCCCTGGGATTAGCAGAAAATCTTGCAACTATTCCTACTGCATGTGTAATATCTAGTCTAGTATGTACAACATACATGAGTTTTCTAATCATTGATCTGTAAAAAGTCTGATTTACTTCAGGTGACTTGTCCTCCTTTTTCATCTTACATCCGGTTGCTATCGGTGTTCCAATTGGCTTGGAATCTTCCATCTTGAATATTTTCAACACTTCCTTAATGTATTTGGATTGTGTAATGAAAATGCCTTCATCTTGTTGCATGATCTGTAGACCAAGAAAGAACTTGATCTCTCCAAACATAGACATCTCAAAATCTTTTCTCATTTCATTTGCAAATGATTTGCATAGCATATAATTTCCTTCGAATATGATGTCATCAACAAATATTTCAGCAATCAAAATGTTAGCATCAGTATCTTCCTTCAAATAAAGATTATTGTTTTCACTAGTTCTCACAAATCCAATACTTATGAGATAGGAATGAAGTCTTTCATACCAGGCTCTTGGTGCTTGTTGCAATCCATACTAGGCTTTGTGTAGTCTACATACAATGTTCCTCTTGTCTGGATCAACAAACCCTTCTGGTTGCTCAATGTTATACACCTCTTCCTCAAGTATTCCATTTAGGAATGCAAACTTGACATCCATTTGGTATACCTTGAATCCTTTACACGCAGCATAAGCAAGTAATATTATCACTCCTTCTAGCCTAGCAATGAGTGTGAAGGTTTCTCCATAGTCAATGCCTTCTTCTTGTGCATATCCCTTGTATACTAGTCTTGCTTTGTTTCTTGTGACTTCTCCATTCTCATTTAGTTTATTCCTGAATATCCATTTTGTACCGATGACATTCTTGTCATCTGGTCTCGGTACAAGTGTCCATGTCTTGTTTCTCTTAATCTACTCAATTTATTCATTCATAGCACTAATCCATTCTTCATTATCAAGTGCAGCATTGACATATTTTGGCTCAAAATCACAAATAAGACATCTTGTGTTTAGAGACTTACTTCTGGTTCTCATACCAGCCTTCTTGTCTCTAATGATCTGGTTCTGTGGATGGTTCCTTCTGACATACCTAGCAACTACAGGTTCAATTGTTTGTCTATCATCTTGATCATCATTTTGTCCTTCATTCTGATCTCCATCACTTGGTACATCATCTTGAGCAATATCTTGATTTTTTGTATTTGCAGCCTGATGCTCGGGTGCAATATTCTATTGTTCGGGAGCTATACATTGTTGCTCGAGTAAAGTGTCAGGTTCTTCATTGTAAACAAACCTTTTGTATTCCTCTGGTTCTTTTTTGCTTTCCTTTTCATTCTTCTCTGCAAATTCATCTATCTTTACATTTTCACTTTCAAAAATTTTGTTAGAGGCTTTATTGAAACATTAATAAGCCTTACTCTCGGTGGAATACCCTAGGAAGATACCTTCATCACTTTTGGAGTCAAGCTTTCCATTTATATCATTTGTAAAGATATAACATTGACTACCAAAGATCGTGAAGTAACTTACATTGGGTGTGTAACCATACCATAGCTCATAGGGTGTCTTCTTGGTGTCTTTCTTAAATTGTACTCTATTCAATGTGTAAACAATAGTACTAACAACTTCCCTCCAAAAGATTTGGGTGTTGCCTTTCTCTATCATCAGTGTCCTTTCACAATCAACTATGGATCTATTCCTTCTTTTAGCAATTCTATTTTGCTATGGTGTTCTTGGTGCAAAGACCTGTCTTTTGATACCATGCTCATTGCCAAAGTTAGTGAATTCATCTGAAATAAATTCTCCTCCTCTATCTGATCTTAAGCATTTTAATTCCTTACCACTTTATTTTTCTACCATTGCTTTGTACCATTTAAACATCTTGAACGCTTCTGATTTATCTTTTAGAAACATAACTGTCATCATTCTAGAGTAATCATCAACAAAGAGAATAAAATATCTATCACCATAGTAACCTTTTGTTCTCATAAGTCCACATAGATCAGTATGGACTATTTCTAGAATGGCATCAAATGTATGGGTTTTTCTTTTGAAACTAGACTATCATCTTACCTTTTTGACAATTTTTGCACATGATATTGTCTAGCTTCGTCTTCGTCGATAAGCCTCTTACATGTCTCTTTCTTCTTATCTTTATCATGTTGTCAAAGTTTACATGACACAATCTTTTATGCCACAACCATATGTCTTCATTTCTAGCCATTAAGAAAGTGGTGTCAGTATCATTCAGATAGAATAAGTGACCTTTTGTTTGCTCACCTACCAATCAGCCTTCCTGATTCATTGAAGGTCTATACCTTCTTATTTTCAAATGCTACTCTGTGACCTGAATTATTTAGTTGAGAAACACTCAATAGACTATAATTCAATCCTTTCACCCAATAAGAATTTTCAAATTTTATCAGGTTATTCAACATTATGGTTCCTCTACCTTCAACTGGACAAGGTGTATCATTACCCATTTTTACTGAACCACCATTATAGTATTCAAAATTCTCAAACTGTTGTTTGTCACTGGTCATATGGTGAGTGCAACCACTATCTATGATCCATAGATCATTTTTACTAACGTTAGATATGAGTGCAGTTTCTACATACCTTTCTTCATCTTCATCTGAATCATCTTTTACTGCCACAAACACCATCTCGATGTCTTCATGAGATTCGGTGTCATTATATTCATCTTTGCATGTAGCTAGGTAACTATCCTTCTTTCATTTGTCCTTGTAGTCTCGGGTATCTCTTCTTTCTGATTGTCGGTTGCTTCTGTAATCTCGGTTATCACCTCTGTCAAACTTGTTTTCAAATGATTTGTCATCTTTTCTCCTATTAGGACATCTTGCAGCAAAGTGTCCAATCTCTTTACAATTAAAATATACAAGTGGTAATTTACCTTTGTATTTACCTTTGTCTCTCTGCATTCTTCTCGCCATAAGTGCTTCAATTTCATCAAGATCTTCTTCTTCACTTTCACTATCATTATCTTTTCTCATAGTGTGTTTATGACTTGATTTACTTATTCTCAAAGAAGTTTTGAATGCATACTCTATGTTTGGTAAGACACTATTATCAAAGTTATTCATCTCAAATGAAATCAGTCTTCCAATCAAACTATCTAGAGTAACATTTTTATTTGCTACTGCTCTCATTTCTTGTATGGCAGATACTCT